>WBNM01010006.1:0-25630 GCA_013399055.1 Ramphastos sulfuratus | reverse complement strand
GAGAGAGTCATTCCCCACTGGAATGGGCTGCCCAGGGAGGTGGTGGAGTCACCGTCCCTGGAGGTGTTCAAGGCACGTTTGGACGTGGCACTTGGTGCCATGGTCTAGTCTTGAGGTCTGTGGTAATGGGTTGGACTTGATGATCTTTGAGGTCTCTTCCAACCTTGGTGATACTGTGATACTGTAATAGCAGAGAATATTACTGGGACAGTTCTGCATATTCTCATATACCTAGAGATGATTTGAATCCTTTCCTGTTGTGACACCATAAAAACACTTGCTGTTCAATAAAGTTCTGAAGGTCCTCATTGCTGCTTCTGCCATGCAGAAGCGGTGAGGAGGGACAGTACTGCCCTCAGGTCCATGTGAAGTCTGGGTGCAAGTGGCAACACTGTAGCGTGCTGCCATCTCCACATCAAAGCCTTGCAGATAAGGAACATTACAGCCCACAAGTGGTTTGTGGTAGGCATGCCCTTACCCAAGGAAATTACCCTGAGGGGCAAGGGTCTCCAGTGGTTCAGGGTAGCAGGAAGACGGTTGCAGGGATTGGTGCAGCTTCTCATATGGTGCTGTGGGCAGGAAGAACCTGTGAGATGCTCTTCAGCAGTGGAGCAGTTGATTATGTTGCCTCTGCTGTAAAGAAACTGAAATTCATCTTCTGTGCTGCATATAAGAATAACTTGAAATTGTCTTTTATGTGGATTCAGAAGAAAAGCAAACTTCCTCTATCCCCTCCAGCACTGTTTTTATTTAAGAGTCAGACTCTTAACCTAGAAATGTTCCCTGTTTCTGCAGAGCTATAAACGGGCTGTGGAACTCAACCCGGACCAAGCGCAGGCTTGGATGAATATGGGAGGCATTGAGCACATCAAGGTAGGACAGTTTGCTTTTGCTTAAGCTGTCAAGTACAGAGTCTACTCCTCAGGACAAAGAGCTAAATTTGTTTCAGACTGCTAAGAGCAGCAGTGAGTGTGAGTAGTGAGTGTCCTCAACATATTTTATTCAAAAAGAAGGAAAATCTGTTTGTGTCCCCCAGTTCTGTCACCGAAGGTGACAGAACACTGGAACAGGCTGCCCAGGGCAGGTTGTGGAGTCTCCCTCTCTGGAGATGTTCAAAACCTGCCTGGGTGTGTTCCTGTGTGATCTGCTCTGGATGATCCCGCTCTGGCAGAGGGGTTGGACTGGATGAGCTTTCAGAGTCCCTTTCAGCCCCTGACATTCTGTGTTTCTGTGTGAATTTCCCAGCCAGGTTGCTCAGAAATAAGCCTCCTGTCATAGAAATCCCATATTTTAAGAGGGCAGGCTGCAAGGAACAACCTTTAACAAAGGTTATTAAGAACAACAAAACTAAAAGTTTCCCTGCTTCAATCAGTGACCTACCTTAGACAAGTGTCACCCCAAGTCGACTTTTAAGATTCCTCTCTAGCTAATTAATTTAATAGAGATGCAGAGTGCTGCATTAGACATCTTTATACATTCTGTGGAAACAGACAGCTTGCCCTGTGGTTGCTTACCTTCTTGAACACTTCAGCATGTCATTACAATTTGGGCCTTGAGGAATCCCATTGTGTGCTGTCCTCCAGCTGTCCTGTTTCTGAGTTAAATCAACTCACGATGGCGGAACAGCCAAACGTGAGTCTGCCTGGTCCAGGTCAGGCAAATGGCACTTGGTGTTCCTGTTCATAATGAAGATGTATTCCTATCACCTAACAAGCTTTATAAACTCTTTTTCCTTTGTGTGTTGGTCCTTGCCAATCCCAAGGAATCAACTTTCCATGTCAAAGAATAAGGCCTGTCACTCGTTTTCATTGTAGGGGAGCTATGTCGCTGCCCGTGGCTACTATGAGAAAGCCTTACAGCTGGTTCCAAACAGCAAGCTGCTGAAGGAGAATCTGGCCAAACTGGATCGCCTGGAGAAACGATTTCAGGAAGTCCAGGAGAAAGACCAAACATAGCATCCAGTCACCAGTGGAGAGGAACCCATGTCCCTTGCAGAAAAGTATGGTGGAAGCATCACTTGCTCCGAGCGATGCTGAAGGAGCTTTGATAGGACTCGATGGCAGAAGGCAAATTTCGAATGCATGCTTAATGTTTGACTGAAGTGACAGGAGATACTCAGTGCCTGTAGGACATACTGGAGAATGAACAAAAGCTTCTCTGTAATCAAGATTTGTGTTTAGGCTGAACCCATTTTAATCACACCTGGAGCGTGGGTGGGACATGTACCTTCAGTATCTTGGTTATCATTGGGGAAACCGTGGAGACAAAGCACTCATCCATTGTGGCAGGGCTGAAGCAGTACCTTCTGTTACTCAGCACAAGCTCCCCTCATCCACGTTAAGTACCACTGATGGGCTTTGTTTGCAAGTGCTGACAGGGCCATCTGAGCCAGGACATGGTCACATAAAAAGGTTTCAAGGGGTTAACGCTGAGGTGGCCACCTTTACAGCTTGTGACTTGGAAATGATTCCAAAGAAAGGGAAGATGGTATCTGTCACCCTTGAAGGATGGTTCTACAAGTAGAAAAGATGATCCTTTGAAGGAAAACCTCACCTGAGTGTTTTACTTGTAAGATAATCAACCTGTAGGAATTCAGGTTGGTGGTGTCAGTATTGTCAGGTATCACATGGCTTTACCTTTTGCCCTTTCCCTGCAGGCCAAATAATCACTTGTCTGGGGAAAAAAAAAAAAAAAGCCTCCTAAGGCAATGGGAAGCTCTGGGATTGTCTCTCCTGTCCAGTCCCCATAAGCAACCAACCAACAGATCTGATCAATATAGGAGGTAAAGTAGAGCCACAGAGAGATTAGGGAAAATCTCTAACCTGAAAAGGTACTAAGGAGGTTTTTTTATGGGTGTGCAGGGGCAAAGTCCATTTATCATGGTGATGACACTGACAAAAAACACTTTGTCAAAGTGTTCTCGTGCCCTCCCCCAAAAGATACAGAAAATGAACTATAGCTGATCAGTCATAAATCTCTATTTTTAAATACCAAAGGGGGAAAACAAATTCTCTTCAGAATTGGAGCTTTTTATTTTTGAGCTTTATTTATTTAACTTATAATAATCAAATAATTAATATATTTTCTCTTTTATACAAATTGGGTGGTATCCTTCCCAGCTGGCTGCTTGGCTGGGTTTTGTGACTTGTATTATCTGAAGTACCACCAAGGTGTGCTTGAAAATCTCCCCCCCAATAATGTTTCCAAAGCAAATGGCTTCAGCACATGCTGGAACCTACTGGTCACTGCAAAAACAGCACTGCTGCTGCTGCTGCTGCTCCTGTTGCTGCTGCTGCTGCTTCCACCAGGGTTTGCCCAGATGTCAGAGTAGGGCATCAGTTTGTTCCTCTTTGCAGTGGGAAGCCACTGTGAGAGTTACTACATCTGAGCTTGATTGTGAACAGTCCCTGCCAAAGAATGGCAAAGGATTTGCCATCATGGGTAAGGGACAGTTCAGGTGAGGTCATGTGATGTCTTGGTAGCATGTCAGAAACAGCCTGCATGGCAGTGATGCACGTGGCACCTGGGTTTGGGTGGTGCTGGCCATGGCACCTCTATGAGCACCTACATGGGCAACCTGAGGCACTGGCACAGGTTGCCCAGGGAGGTTGTGGTTGCTTCCTCCCTGGAGGTGTTCAAGGCCAGGTTGGACGAGGCCTTGAGTGACCTGTACTAGTGGGAGGTGTCCCTGCCTATGGCAGGAGGTTGGAACTAGCTGATCCTTGAGGTCCCTTCCAACCTTACCATTCTATGATTCTGAGTGTGCTGGGACAGCCATGCACTGCTGGCTCAGTCTGCAAAGCTGGCATCTGGCTGCTGCTGGGGGTCAGGTTACTGACCAGTTATTGACATGACCTCGGTTGCATTTGGAGCTCAGAGGCAGCCCTGACCAGTGCAGATGTCTGCCCTGCCAGGGCTTGTGGACCTGCTAGAGCCACTGCTGTGCATCCACCAAGAAGAGAATGGATTTGGGAGGTACTGCTCCCCACTGGCCAGTGCCTACACCTATGCAGAGACTGCAGGGAAAGATCATTGTGGGGAGAAGGTGGTGACACAGTTCTGGGCTCTCTCCGTTCAAAGTGGCTTCCTAGGAGAGCATCTAGGACCAAAAGAAGCAAGTCTTTTGTTGGTGAATTTGCTATTCTCCTCCCAGCCCAAGCAGCCTGCTGTGCTTTCCAGGGCTGAGGACAGGGCTGAGATGCTGGAGCTGGGTCAGTAACCCTTTTCACATGTCTTCTTGTGCCCGTGGACTTGCCCATGATGCTTCTGCAGGTCCTCAGTGCAGGAGTTGTGCTGGATGCTCTGCACGGAGCAGTTTTACACAGGCTGGGCGCTGCCAAGACAGCTGGGAAGAGATGGATGATGCGGGATGGGGAAAACAAATGGCCTCTGAGAGCAGTCAGTTTCCCACCATGGGCTGCACAGTTGTAGATGGCCAGGGCATTCAGAGGGATCTGCCAGCTGCCTTTGGGGCAGCTTCACCAAAGCCTCGTGTGCCCAGGCTGGCAGGCTGCCTGCAGCACCATCGTGTGGTGGCAAGTTTGGTGGCTGGCAGAGCAGTGTTTGGTGTGGCCCCCGACAGCGGTGCCAGGCCCCTGCAGAGGAGGCATTTGCAGAGCATGGCTGAAGCATGGGTGGGAGGGGGAGAAATGTCTCATTTTAAAATATGTATCAGCTGTAAACTTTGCCTCATAAAGATACATTCAGCAAATGCTATATATTCTACAAGCCCCACAGCTTTAAATTGTGGCAAACAAAGCATATTTTTTTCAGATGCAGAAGTTGTATTTTTTTATAGCAATGCTTTGTGAGGGGGAGGACTTAGGCTTGTGGTTTTAGCTTTGGTTTAAATCTTAGTTTGGCTTTCCTGAGAGACGTGGTAGTAATGTTTGCCTCATTCTCATCCTGCAACCTGATCAAAGCCATCATGACCTCCTAAAACCAGTGCAGATGTTAAAGTGTAATATAGCTTTGGTTACCCCTGCTTCCAGGTCCTGGAGAAGGATTAATGTTTTGCAACACTGTCTTATTTGCAGAATAGCCTGGAAAGGTGAGACCATCCTCCTGGTGAGGGAGGTGGTTTGGTTGGAAGGCATGGAGTATGGCCATCCACTGGCTTGAATTCAGCAGGTAACCTATCCATGGAGTTTAATCTCAGCTGAACTGGTAAACATTTGCATGCTGAAGGGCCAGGCATTTGGAGCTGGGTTTATTGCAGTTACAGAGAGAGGAGGGCTCAGTAATGAGTCCAGCTTTGCTGACCCAGGACTTTGTACCCCATCTATGCAGTCCCCGGTATGTTTGGGTTCAGACCATGAGCTGCCAAAGCAGTTAAACCCTTGGGAAGTCTGAAACTGACTCCATGCCTCACTGGCAGCCACACTGAAACACTGTGTTTGTTCAGGACAGTAATCTCCTGAAAGGTTTATTGCTCCATGCAGAATGGAGCATGATATGAAATGAGTTAGCTCCACTGACATGCAGTGCTAGCGTGGGAGATAAATGGAGTGACTTACCTTGTGATAAACTGGATGTTATCTGAGCTAATCATAGCAGATGTCCTCTTCCTCTAGCATTGCACACCTTCTGAAATAATGAGCTATAAATACATTGGTCTCTGCCAACTCCAGTGCTCAGCATGATTACAAATCAGTAACTGACCAAAGCTGGTGTGGGGCGAGAGTGCTCTCTGCAAGCTGCATTGGCTAACCCTCAGTGCTCTGCAGTACTAGAGTGGAGAATTAAGGGCAAGCTGGTCAGGCATGACTCCTGTCTACTCACTGTGCATTTTAATCCTAAATGAAGAACATTCTTGTGTTGCTTTTCCCTTGCCCCACCAATAATATTTTCAGATCAGTAATTTTGCTTTATTTCTTATTTAAAGTCCAACAGCATCCATCACTTCCATTCCTTTTCCATCCCTCAGGAAAAATGATGCAGTGGGAGGCATTTCCCCTCTCTCATAGTCTCCTTGGAGTAGATTCTCCTCCAAAGGTATAGGTAACTTGTTTTGGCCCCACAGTAAGTGAATGGAGCAATGCAAATGGCCTAATTCCAGAGCCCTCGATGAGGACAGGGGTGTGTGAGCATGAATGCAGATGAATGGAAGAAGTCTAAGTGAAAAAAAAAATCCAAAATTAAAGAGCTTAACTTTCAGGGAAGGCTGTACACTCCTAAAGCTACCTAAAAACCATGACACCTTCTCAACAGTTAGAGAAACCAGGCCAACATTTGCCATATACTGTTTGGCAAAGGAAGATATTGTCATCCTAATGTTACTGATTGGGCCACCTACAATAGAGATCCTTGGCCCTGCTGGGTGAAACACTTTGGGATATGCCTAAATCTCCACAACCTGCATGCAATTAAGTTGACCAAGTGCTCAACTTCTGTGCAGAGTCTTTGGCAAATATTAGCCCTTAAAGACCTTTTTCCTCTCAACCTGGAGCCTCTTGCAGCAATTTCAACGTGCACCATTGTGCTTTTGTGTACATGTAAACAAAAAAAAACCAGGAAAAGGTGTGGGGGGGTGAAGTGCTTAGCATTCACCAGTGTTTCCATGTGGCAAAGCTGCTTCAGGTAACCCCCATGACTTCTTGGAAGAGTTCTTTGCCATCTTTGTACTGACTTGCTGAGAATGCTTGCTTCTGGAAAATAACCCCCAGTGGTCTCCTCTGTAAAAGTTGCAGCTTCTACAACTGTACTCCTGTAGAAATCCCTGCCTGAAGCAGATGTCAGGGTGCCTGTTCCTCTCGTGCAGGAGGTGTTTTGTATTGCCTTTTTGTTTGTATGGTTCTTACTTCTGTGTTTAATTTGGTTTTAATCAGTTGTGCATCTCTTAAAAAGAAAAGAAAAAAAAAAAACAGCAGCAACCAAACCAAACCAAGAGGAAGTAAACAGCCCACAGATGAGAAATCCTTCAGCAGCCTATCCACACCTGGCAGCAGCTGGATGTGTGTCAGTGGTAGAGGAATTAGCAAGGTCTGTGCTGTTTCCACTGTGGGGGTTATGGCTAGATGTCACATAAAGGAGTTATGCTCAAAGTCTTTGCAAGAGAAAATGTATGTCTATTTTATATAAAGACTTGGAAAAGTGCTGTGTCTGGTTGTGTTCTCTTGGCTGTGGGGTCAGGCTGTTCCTTAGCACCAACCATGAGTAAGTCCTTCTGGAGGTGGAGATGCCTAAGTTTCTTATTCCACTTGATGTATATTTCACTGCCCAAGGCATCCCAGTGATTGCTCATGTAGGAGCAACAAGGCAGCACATCTGTGTGACTCAAATATATTGGAACAGGCATTTTTTGGTGAGCTTGATCATAGAATCATAGAATGGTAGGGCTGGAAAAGACCTCAAGGATCATCCAGTTCCACCCCCCTGCCATAGGCAGGGACACCTCCCACCAGAACAGGTCACTCAAGGCCTTGTCCAACCTGGCCTTGAACCCCTCCAGGGAGGGAGCAGCCACAACCTCCCTGGGCAACCTGTGCCAGTGTCTCACCACCCTCACTGCAAACAACTTCCTCCTAACATCCAGTTTCAATCTCCCCTCTGCCAGTTCAAACCCATTGCCCCTTGTCCTGGCATTACAAGACCTTGTCAATAGTCCCTCCCCAGCCTTCCTGTAGCCCCCTTCAGATACTGGAAGGCTACTCCAAGGTCTCCTGGAAGCCTTCTCTTCTCCAGGCTGCAGAGCCCCAACTCTCTCAGCCTGTCCTCACAGCAGAGCTGCTGCAGCCCTCTCAGCATCTTGGTGGCCTCCTCTGGACCCGCTCCAACAGTTCCATGTCCTTCCTGTGCTGGGGGCTCCAGAACTGCACACAGGACTCCAGATGGGGTCTGAGGAGAGCAAAGTAAAGGGGCAGAATCACTAGAAAGGATGAGGGCTGGTGCTTAAATGGTCTTGGTGGTTGGATACGTTACACTGACATATGCTTTTGGTGGCAGCCTTCATAGATCTGTGGGAAATGTGTCAAAGAAACTCAAGTCTGCAGAGTGCAAAGAGAAAAGCAGAAGAGGAGGAAGAAGACTCATTTTGTTCTAATGCCTTTCTTCCTGGCAGATGTTCACAGGTGCCTTGGGTTCACTCAAGGGATTGTGATGGTGATAAAAACCTGCTTTGAAAATGGACCTGAAAGAGGAACAAAAGCCCTGGACAGAAGCCAGGGTGGCTTTCTGCCATCTTGGTGTTCCTAAAAGCCTCTGTGGCCTGTAAGGGAACTGCATGCTGCCTTTGAAGTCAGCCCATGTGCCATGAAGTCCTCCTGGATCCCAGCAGTGCAGGAGTTCTTAGTGGAGCTTGTTACATGGATACAACTCTCTCTGTAAAGGAGGTGAAACAATTGGCAGCTACTTAAGGATCTCCATAAGCCCCATGTATTGCTTCACAGGTGAGAAATGCTGGAGGTTTCCTACAGCACTCTTGGTGTTCTCTGAGAAGGGAGAAGAGCCCTATGAGACCTCAGGCTCTCCCCATGGCCAGCTTGGGTGAGGAGAGACTGCAGGGCAAGGAACTTAGCTTGGCTTGCCTCTGCCTGTGCTAACCCTCCATTGCAACAGCAATGAGCTTTGTGTCAAGCTGAAAGGGCTGAGGCCCCTCACAGCTGATGACAAAGTAAGGGAGGGCATTAGATTCATGGATTCATAGTATGGTTTGGGTTGGAAGTGACCTTGAAGATCATCCAGTTCCAACCCCCCTGCCATGGGCAGTGACATCTCCCACCAGCCCAGGTTGCTCCAGGCCTTGTCCAACCTGGCCTTGAACACCTCCAGGGAGGTTGTGGAGCACAGAATCACCCAATTGATGACACCTTATAAATCATAGAACGGTAAGGTTGGAAGGGACCTCAAAGATCATCCAGTTCCAACCCCCTGCCACAGGCAGGGACACCTCCCACTAGAACAGGTCACTCAAGGCCTTGTCCAACCTGGCCTTGAATACCCCCAGGGAGGGACATCCACAACCTCCCTGGGCAACCTGTGCCAGTGTCTCACCACCCTCACTGAAAAGAATTTCTTCCTAATCTCCAGTCTCGATCTGTCCTCAAGCTTAAAGCCTCTAGTCCTGTCACTATGAGCCATGGTCAAAAAGTCCCTTCCTGGATTTCTTATAGCCCCCCTCATGTACTGGAAGGCTGCTCTAAGGTTTCCCTGGAGCCTTCTCTTCTGCTTGAACAGCCCCAACTCTCTCAGACTGTCTCCATAGGGGAGGTTCTCCAGTCCTCTGATCATCTTCATGGCCCTTCCTCTGGACCTGCTCCAGCAGTTCCATTCAGCCTCACTTGCATCAGTGAGAGGAGTTTTTCACCTGGGAACAAGAGGAAAGGTGTTTCTGCTGCATGGAGCAAAGCACAGCACAGCCTAGGCTCCAGCACTGAGTCCTTTCCCTGAGTCTTGGGGGAAGCAGGGCTCATCTTGTGGCTGGTATCTTCTTGCTCCATGTGGTGAGACTTGTGTCTGGGCTGTGGGGAGACATGCCCCAGGCTGGCAGCTACAGAATCACAAAATCACAGAATTAACCAGGCTGGGAAAGACCTTCAAGATCACTGAGCCCAACCTATTACCCAACACCTTCTAATTAACCAAACCATTGCACTGAGTGCCTCATCCAGACGCCTTTTAAACACCTCCAGGGATGGGGACTCCACCAGCTCCGAGGGCAGCCGAAGCAAACGCTGCTGTTACCTGCTCTGATAAGGTCCCCAACAAGAGGATGTGGCCAGTTTGTGCAGCTCCTGCTAGGAGTTGGTGTGTTTGCCCCTGGGGAGTGAGTTCTGCCTTTCCTTGCTGTAGCTCTGCTGGGACTGGAACCCTTTCTTACCCTCTCCATGTAAGTGCTGCTCACCACACTTCTCTCCATGGCTGCTGTGGCAAGGGACCTGTTTCCTCTGCAGGCTGCTCAGCTGCAGTGTGGTCGCCTGATGTGCAAGAAAGAAAAATACTTTGGTCCCTCTGAGCCTGTAGCTTGACCCTTGGGCATGTGGGTAAGAAAGGTGTCTATGAGACCAATGAATGGCAGCACCTTCTCAAATCCTTCTTGCACATCCCTCTGCAGTGCCAAATGCATTTATAACTCCCTGGCTGGCCTGCTCCCACGTCCATATAAAAATTTCTTTCCTAGGGATGCTTGTAAGCAAGAAAGGGAAATGGCACAGGGCAGGCTAAACAGAGGCCAGGCTGGGCAGAAGAGCAGTGATCCTGAGAGTGATTTTCTCCCGCTAATGAAACTGGTGCTAAAAATACCTGCCCAGGTGGGATTGCCATCCCTCCTGCTCTGCTCCAGTGTGATGCTGGTCCGTCTGCTGTTGCTAATGTTATTTCTCTCCCCACCTAAGGGAATGATGCTTTCTCCATCATTTGCCTCCCTGATGAAGTCTGTTCATTTTCTACTTCACTGGCAGGCTTTCTGCTATAGCAGTGATCACCACAGTCTCTCCTTGGAAAAGCTACTTGGCTGCAAGGGCTAGGGAGAGCTTAGTCCAGGTCAATGGCTTAGAAAATTGTGTCTGATTTTGTGACTGAGTAGTCAAATGCTTTGAGGCTGGAGAGTGCCCTGGGAATATGGTAAAATGCTGTTACAGGGAGAGAAGGAGAGAGAGGCTAGGCAGGATGGAACAGCTCAGTTAACCCCTCCCTGGCCAGGAGAAGAGGAGACACAGAGGTGACCTCATCAATGGTTATCAATATGTGCAGGGTGAGTGCCAGGAGGCTGGAGCCAGGCTCTGCTGGGTGATGCCCAATGACAGGACAAGGGGCACTGGGTGGAAGCTGAGGCATAGGAAGTTTCATTTAAACATGAGGATTTTTTTCCCTGTGATGGTGACAGAGCACTGGAAGAGGCTGCCCAGGGGCGTTGTGGAGGCTCCCTCTCTGGAGATACTCAAGACCTGCTTGGATGTGTTCCTGTGTGATCTGCTGTAGGTGATCCTGCTCTGGCAGGAGGGTTGGACTGGATGAGCTTTGGAGGTCCCTTCCAGCCCCTGACATTCTGTGATTCTGTGATAAATAAGCTCCAAAGGTCTTGCCTAAGCACTGGCATTTCTTGGACTCTCAAGTGAACACAGCCCAGGGAGGAGAGGCAGTTGCTTCAGCTCTGGGTTTTGCCTCACTTTGATAAGAGTTCAGGCACACCTTTTAATCAGCCCTAATTGCAAAGATCTCGCTGCCGTTGTACCCCTGTGCTGTGAGAGCTGGTAAAGGAGAAACACTGACAGGCCAACTGTGTGGCTGCTCTGCATTTCTCTCACAGTGCCCAGTACCAGGCAGATAAATGAACCCAGATCATGTCTCCCAGTGAGCACAAAACTGTGCCATCCTGCACCCCTGAGCACTTGCTGCACTCTGAATGTGGCTTTTTGTTTTTACATCCCAGGTGCTTTGGGACTGTGATGGTTTTGGAATTCCCCACCTCACACACACTATGAAAATCCCCCAGACTAGACTCAGCCAGCTGGAAGTTAAGGACTGAAGCTCTATTTACAGCTTAGCACAATGTACAAGCAGAGATATACACAATAGACAGGAATAGTTACAGACATAGACAAGGGAATACATATACAGTTGAAGGGAATACAGAAACACAATTCCCCTCCCAGAAATCAGAGTCCCCAGGAGGGGCTCCCAACCACCCTTCCACCTTCTTCCCACCCCTCTACCTTACCCCAGGGTTTGCCTTACATGCATGATGAGTTTGGAGGATGGGCAAGGGGGGTTAGAAGCAGAGTGGTTACTTAGATTAGCAGAGAGGCCAGCAGATAAAACCCACAGCTAGAGAGACAGAGACTCTCTGTCTTACCTATATTTGTGTCCTTGTTCTTATACATCTCAGCAAGCCTATGAGTGCAGCAGACATCACCACTGTTTGCTTTTCACAGCCTGTCATCTAGTTTTTTTCATTAAAATATTCCAACTGGCCTCAAACCAGCACAGGGACCCATCTCCAGTAGAGGAGACAGGAGGTTTGCCTGTCCCTCACTTCCCACCAAGCCTCCCAGGACAGAATCTGCTGTCTCACAGCCAGAGCTGCTCTTTTGTGCTAGCAGCTCAGTGCATCTTCATCCTGGCCCCTGAATGCCTCCAGCCCTGTAATATGGTGCTTGGGAGAAGAAAGCAGTGTCTGTTGTCTGACCTGCAGGGGAATGACCTGCCTCATCCTTGGTTTAAGGCACTGGCTGGGGGCACACCGACTCACTACCTGCCCAGCTAGGTGCCAGTGCTCAGTGATCCCAAACTGATTTGTAACATCACTGCCCGAGGCAGGCAGCTGGTATGAGACCCATCAGATGCTCTTGCTGGGGTGTTGAGACAGGGGAGCAGCTGCAGCTCCCAGGTGAGGGAGATTTTGGCCATCATTTTGCCAGAGGGGTGAGCCATCTTGCAGATGTTGAACATGGCCTGGTTGCTTCTGCCTCAGCTGTGGCACTTGCACCTGTCCTGCAGGAGGTTGAGCTGCCCCTCGTTAACAGCCAGTCCCTGTTGCTGAGGGGCCTGAACTTGCCACCAGTGTGAGCTTCTGTCCTGGCTTTTCTGATGGCAGGCAGTGAGACACATGCAAGGTGACAGTTACCCTGCCCTGGCTCCTGCTGGCCAGCAGGCTTGTCCTGCTCACTCACCAAGCTTCAGCTCTCCTGGAGAGAAAAGAAAGCAACAGCCCTGAGAATGCTCTCAAAACTTTGCTGAGCAAGGGCTTTACGAGGAGCTTCAGGATAAGGAAGGTAGGGAGGAGTCTTTTGCCAGTGGCAGTATGGATGTGGGCAGGAGTGCAAGCAATCATTTCCCTCTACCCTGGGCATTGCTAAAAGCAGGACCTCTGTATCTGCATGCAAGCACCACCACTTCTGCTGAAAACAAGGGAGACCTTCAGTGGTGGGGCTCCAGGATACAGGCAAGGGAGCCTGGCATGGGCACTGCTACCTGGAGGTTGGAAAGAAGGCAGTCCCCACCACTCCTTTGGTGTCCCCTGACACACACTCAAGGCTTCTGATGCCTTTGCTCAGACAGTCCCACTGGGCAATGGGCTGCAGTAGAGGACTCTGCTCAGTGCCAAACTTTTCTCTGCTGGTCCTGACAGTGTGAGTGGAGCCAGCCTTGCCTTGCCTTGGAGGGAAGGCTGCTGACCAGGCTGCCACCAGTCTCCTTGGGGTATGCTTGCATGACTTTGGTTTATTCATTTTAACCAAGAAGTAGCTTGGGAATCTCCCTGCCCTCTGTTTTCCTTTGTGTGAGCATCTCCAAAGCAGTGCTGTAGCTGGAGTTAGTGAAATGGCTTCCACTTTCACATGCTTCCTGGGAAAAAGGGATGTGTGTAGAGGGCAGGGTGGGCTGCCAAACTGCAGGCTCCCTTAGGGGAGTGAGGCAACAGAGCCGAGTTTGGTGTATTGTTGATTAAACAAGAGCAGCTGAATGGACATGGATGGTGTCAGGCCTCCTGTGATGGGGGGGATGCAAGCAAGGTTGTGTTGGCTTCTGCAGTGAAGCTGGCCACACCATCACCACCTGGCACTGCTGGCACAGCCAGAAAGGGCACCTCTCCTCTCCAATGGCACTGGGGCAGGGGACCTGGAGGCCTCCCTGTATGTCTGAGAACTGGTGGCATCTGAACTCTGAGCAGCCTGGGGTCCTGAGGGGTCAGTTGTGCCAAAGGATGGGATACCCTCAAGGCTCACCAAGCACCTTTTCCTGGGTGGCTGCATTTATGGACTTCACTACCCAGCACATGACACCAGGTAAGTGTGAGCACTAGGAGGTTTTTAACTCTACTGTCTGTCTAGCAGCACAGGGGGCCAAATTGCCCTGCTCTTGCTGCCGCCCCCCACCCACAGCAGTTCTGTTTAATGTCCAGGTGCTGCAGCAACAGCAAGGTACCTTGTCTTTTAATTTGAGATGGCAAGCCCTAAGGTTTAAACAGGTAAGAATCCCTTCAGAAACCCTGTTAAAATAGCCCCTGAAGGAAAAGCAGAGGATGCCCTCTTTCTGGCTGAGTGCATCCCTTGCAGCCTGGCGAGGTGTCCCTTGAGCACTGCATACCAACCCTGCTCTGATAAAAGCCTGCTCTGAGTGCTTGCCCACTCGAGATCTGAGCTGCTGTTGTGCTCCTGAAGTGGCATCATCTCCTCAGGGGTGATCTTTTCATCCAGTCCAGCTCTGGATGCATATGGGAAGAGGGCACTGTGTTAAATGCCATGGTTTAACTGACTCATCAGAAGTGCTTTTTATAACTAGGCACAGCTCTGGTGACTCCCTGGTGGCCAATTGTGTTTTTCTGTGCAAATGACTGCGGGGCTGATAGAAGTCACTACAGAGATGGATTTATTTCTGTCACAGCCATCACAGCCAAGGTGTTGGTATTAACTAAGAGCCAACCTACCATGGCTTTGCTAGGAATCCTTAATGATTATACTTTCAAAGGGGAGGAGCTTCTACAGCTAAGAAGGTGCCTTTTTAACTGGGAGCAGTAACTCCAAAGAGGAGAAGCCACGTGGCTGCAGAGTGGATGCATTATCCTTTGCCAGGGAGAGCTATTGGGATTCACACAGAGCAAATGCCTATAGAAGAGGAAGGGAGAGCCAGCATAGAAGTGGTGCCTCATTAAAAATGAGCCTGGAGTAGCCAAGCTGAATAACTGCTGGCCCACAGTATTGGTGGGACAGCTCCTGAAAGCTTGGAGATTTTTAATATGGCTTTAGGAAAGGAACTGTGTGCATCCCACTCTTTGGTGAGAGTGGCTGCTTTTGTCACCTCTGAGGTCTAGAGGATCATTACCCTGACAACAGATAGTTGTAGTGTGGCTGCAGAAACCCAAACACTGAATTTTCCTCAGGGCACCCACTGAAGTGTTTGCCAGGGTTTGGAAGCCCTGACCACCACTGGCCTGGGCATCACTCTCAACAGTACCCAGGTGGCACTGGCTATGTGTTGCCTGCACAGCTACACTTGCTGGGCAGAATAATACTGCAGGGGAAGGCAGAAGACACAAATGTGTAATACAGATTCTGTACAAGGCAGGATCCCACAGTGGCTGTGGCTGGCTAGAGATCTGTTGCCCCCTTTATCCTTTGGCCTGACCTCATCAAAGTTTATCAATATGTGCAGGGTGAGTGCCAGGAGGCTGGAGCCAGGCTCTGCTGGGTGATGCCCAATGACAGGACAAGGGGCAATGGGTGGAAGTTGAGGCATAGAAGGTTCCATGTGAACCTGAGGAAGAATTTTTTTCCCTGTGATGGTGACAGAGCACTGGAACAGGCTGCAGGGAGGGTGTGGGGTGTGGAGCTTCCCTCTCTGGAGATACTCAAGAACTGTCTGGATGCATTCCAGTGTGATCTGCTCTCGGTGATCCTGCTCTGGCAGGAGGGGCTGGACCAGATGATCCTTCAAGGTCCCTTCCAGCCCATGACATTCTATGATTCTATACTGATGTCAGCTTACACAAAGAACTTTTCAGCTCCTGCAGGAGGCAGAGAAATGAGATGGACTGGGCTGTTGCTGTGTCTGTTGCACAGCACAACACTAGAGCTGCTGTAAGGAAGTGTCAGCCCCCACCTAGTGCTGAGGAAATTGACAGCAATCCTCTGCTATTGGTGACTTTCTCCCCAGATGGCTTATCCCAAGGGAAATGATAAAAGTTAAGGGATGGAGCTGGTAACATCAGTTGTCAGCTGCTGGTGCATGTCTGCAGGAAAGCAGTCACTGGTGACTCCTAGCCTGTGGTGAGACTGATGAGGGCTAGACTCAGACATGCCTTGATTATTGCTTGCTTCTAGCTTGTGCACCTGGAATATGAGAGTGCTGGAGGACAAAATTGTCTTGATACAGTTCACCAAGTTAGATGTAGAGTACTTAGGTGGATGTGATTGTGGTTATGTGTCCCTCCACTTGACTGGGACAAAGCTGACTGGTAGGTCTGTCTGCCTGGGGAGAGTGAGAGTTACTGGATGTAATTTCTTATCATCCTTGTCAAGAAGAAGAGCAAACAAAGCTGGGTTTTGAGAAGCCTTTTGTGGTTTGCACTACACATTTAAAGAGCTAGAGACCTCACCTGAATGGGGCAGGGCAGGTGGGACTGAGGGACATGTTCATATTTGTGCTGGCATCTAAGGCACTGTGTGGGGGGGGTGTCTTAAAAAATACCTAATTCTGTGTCCCCTCTGCCTTGTCTGCCATGTACCTGTTTCACTCCTGCAGACTCTGGGTAGCAAAGTGCTCAGCCTTGCTTAGCTGCCTCAGCAGCTTCCCAACCTGTGAGCATAGCCAGCAAGCATCACATGAGCTGGAGACACAGCTCAAAGGTTGGCTCTTCCTGGGTTCAAAATTAGTTATGTGGGGCAACAAACACTCAAATGAGCCCAAGAACCGTGGCCTGTTGTCCCTCTNCCTTCCCAGCACCCTGCTGGAGCCTGGGAAGATCCAGAAGCCTCTCAATGGCTATCAAGATGCCAAGCAGTTCCAACACTGCTGCAAAGGAGCCAGGGACTACCTCGAAATTTCTACTCATCCACCATGAGCAGAACATGGAGCCTAGGGCTCCAGGCTGCCTATTTGCAAGTGGGGCAGAGCCATTTTGTGGCTAAACCTTTCCACTTTTCTGATTCTCCCAAATGAGTGAATTGCTCACAAGCATCCTTGTGAAGACTTTTCTGACTGAATTAGAACCCAGATTTAACTGGTTTGTACAGAGTTTGTGGGCAGGGCTTTTTGGATATAAAATAACTACACATTTTATAATTCCTGCCTCATTAATTGCCCCAACTAAGTCACTCTGTAAGGTGCACTTAGCTCTGAACCCACAGAATGTTTCCTGCAAACACTGGCTGTCTCTGGCTTGGCAGTGGTGGCCAGGTGTTGGTAATAATGTCAGTCCTCCATCGTGCAGTTACTCCTCTAGGAGTATTTGGTTGTTGATGTGGTTATTTTGGATGAAGTCTCATCTCCTCAGTTTCTCTGTGCTGCCTCTGAATATTTGATAGGTGCTGAAAGCCATTTGGCTTTCACTCAGAGTGAGATGAGACCTTCCCAATGGGATCTAGCCTAAGTAGCCACTGTGAGATCAGCTCACCTTAGCACCGACTCCTTGTCTCCCTCAGATGAATCCTGCAGGGAAGTCCTCCCAGCCCCTCTACTGGCAGCTGGACCAGATTACTGTTATACTTATTTCTGATGCAGGCAAAGCTGGCCCTGGCTTTCAGCTCACCTCCATGGCTGTCCATAGGGACTGTGAAGCAGGGGACCTCACTGTTGCTGTGGAAATGCCTTTCCTCTCCTTCCTGACCCCCTTAAAACAGCAGTTACCTTTAGTATGCCTGGGTTCCTTAACAATCAAGTTGTTGATTTGATTTGACTGAAAGTGCTGTATAAGCTAATCTGTTAAACTGCCTCCTTTCTCATCTGCCTCTTGCCAGCTTTAGCTGTGGGAGTGCCACAACACAGAGGGGAAGACTGATGCTGTAATTACCCTGGCTTGTATCCCAGGAACACCAAAGTGCCACTGGCTCACTGAAGCTCCAGCAGAGTATATTGTAAAGGTAATAAAAGGAGAAACTGCACTGAAACTTCTGCACTAAGAACTGTTCAGGGGAACAATGCAATAAAATCCTGCCAGAAACATCTGTGACGTGCAAGACAGTAAACTGCAAGGTTTCCAGGTCACTGGTTGTTTGCAGGGCACATATTGTCAGACACCAACCCCCAGCTCCTGGGTGGAGGGCCTCTGACTGCTGAAAGGGCTTGAGGTCTGTTGGCACCAATCTTGTTTCAGAATAGCATGGATCTGAGGGCAAAGGGGAGGTGGAGAGCATGATGTGAAGAGCACAGTTAGCCTTTTCCTCAAGGCACTGTCAGATCTTCCCCAACTACTCCTTCCCCAATAGGAAGGTATTTGCTTCTCACTGTGCACAGGCTGTCTGATAACAGCTTCCACTCACAACACCAACATCTCTCTTTATCGCTGTTGCCTCTTGCTGCTTGTGTGCAGCCAGCATCCTGCCGAGCTCAGCCCAGCCCACGACGACTCATGCTGCTATTAACATTGTTCACAGCAGCAGCAGCTCCCCTGCTGCTTGGCTAAGGGATGTGAAACTGGTGTCAAACCTGGGGCTGCTGGAGGGCACACGGAGCTGTCACTGGGGCTGCTGCAGAGCTGTGAGTGGGTTGCTACTGCTCTTTTGGTGTGAGAATTTGTGATCTGGATTAACAGCAGCACCAACAAATGGAAACTCACCACTTTCCTTGCTTGCAGAAGCTCTTGGCAAGGCACTGCATATGGAACACTTGCCCTTCAGAAGTACAAGACGTTGAATTTTGTACTCAAGGTAAGAGTTGAAATGCCTTAAGGCAAAGCTTAGGCCAGCGCCATCTTCTACAACCCTGCCTGTAGCCCTGTACAAGAAGGCCAAGAGTACCAACAGACTCTTCTGAGGCAAAATGTGACACTCTGTCTAAGGGAAGCCATGGCCAAATCTGGCTTTTCTCCAGCCCACAATCAAGTGTTTCAGTTCTGATGACTTGTCCTCTGCAGGTACAGTTTGAAGACTTTACCCTTGGGATTTAGCCTGCACTGCACTTAGGCGTGGTGATAAAGAAGAAAGAAACTAATTGCACTAATTGTTTCAAACTCAAATTAGAATTCCCCAGGAAATAGGCATTTCGTATCACTAAAATGTGCTCTTTCTGGCAACAGGGTGCTCAGTACCACTGGAAGAGCAATGTGAGGGCATCTGCAGCAGCCTTGAGGTTTGCCTGTGTATCTTGCCCATCATGACGTGGCTCAGCATGTCACTGGCACAGGTCTCACCTCCTGGTCCAAGGCCAAGCTCTCTCACAGCCAGCCAGCTGATGTTGCAGAGCTGCACCTAGGACCATGGCTCACGATCTGCTGCAGAGCCAGCAGAGCACAGGAGACTCTGCCGCTGAATTAGGCCTCCAATTTGCATCTCTCTGCCAAAGGTGAGAGCAAGAGCAGCTTTGCTCTGTCACTGATGATGATGACTGTTCAGAGCAAGGCAGAGTGCAAGAGTGGTTGTGGATGGGTGTCTGATTCCACTGAGATGGATAGGAGTCCTTTATGAATGGGATTCATTCTGTTGGGATGTCATTAATGAAAAATTGCTAACCCAAGGCATTGGTTTCCCACACTTTCAAGGGAAGTTTTTATTGTTTTGGTTTTGTTTGTTTGTTTTTGTTTTGATTTGATTCCATTTGATTTAGTTTTGGGTTTGGTTGGTTTTTAATTCCTGGCTTTAAATCTGCTTCAGTTTTATTAACATAAAATTGTTAACTTTAGTGAAATAAAAAACTTTTGGGGTTTAAAACAAAACAAAACAAAGTCTTTCCAGATGTTCCTCCTGCTTGGACCAAATGGAATCATTTTGGCACACCTCAGCCTCTTTTACAAAACATAGCTTCCATGCACCACAATCACTTTAGCAGAGTCTGATACTTCTTAGAGTGAGAAGCAATCTGATGCTCAGAAGTGAAGATATTTGAATTGAATTCTGGCTACCTCTTGACAGGCTTCTGAGTGAACCAAACAGAGTCAAGTGATGAAGGGCCAGTGCTCTTTACACCAAACAAGAGGCTTGAACTGTCCTGGGTTTGCCACTGACACATGGTCTTTGGCAAACTGCTTTTCCCTGCTTTGTGGTGGTAGTTTTGTTGCATCTGTTTACCAAATGGTGAATGAGTATCCACACTGCAGTTCCCTTGAAAAGAAATCTGGTCTCCACTGGGAAGCACTGGGGGGGGGGGTGAAGGTTGACTTGCTCCCTTGCAGACACCTGTGGCCTTCCCCCAGTTAATCCCCAATGGTTGTTCAAGTCAGGCTGAGGATGCCTGTCCTCACTGTGGACCCCACGCTGCCCCGAAGCTCCTTGGAGACTGCCAGTGTGATGGGGCCATCATCAGCTCTATATGGCTGCTGACAGCCACCCACTATGTGCAGCTGTGTCTGTCCACTGCTGCTCCTCCCTCCATGCTGTGTGCTCTCCCTGCTCCTTTAGGCTGGGGCACAGGCAGCTGGAGAGCTGTAAAGTACATTCACATCTTCATGTCCTCTACAGAACTTCCCTTCCACTCTTCCTTCACGATCACTGGTTTTAGAGATGGCAACAGCCTGGTCTTGCTCATGGGAGATTGATGTGGGCTTGGGAGTTCCCCGCCCCCCCACACTTTGTAAAATGACCCAGGCTAAAACTCAGTTGGCTGGAAGTTTAGATGAAGCTCTATTTACAGCTCAGCACAATGTACAAGCAGATATATACACTATATACAGGAATAGTTACAGAAATATACAAGGTAAAGGTAATACAGAAACACAATTCCCCTCCCAGAAATCAGAGACCCCAGGAGGGGCTGCCAACCACCCTTCCACCTTCTCCCCACCCCTAGACCTTACCCCAAGGTTTTGAGGATTGGCCAGAGGAGGAGTTAGAAGAAAAGTGATTAGTGAAATTAATTTGTCGGAGCGAAGAAGCCAGAAGTTGCAGGACAGCCCCAGACACCGCCCCAGAGAGTGCAACAAGCCCAAGTGGCTTATCTTTTGTTTTGAGTTCTTTCTTAAACATCTCAGCAAGCCTATGAGTGAAGTAGACATCACCAGTGTTTTCCTTTCACAGCCTATAATAAAATTTTCTCTATTAAAATATTCCAATTAGCCTTAAACCAGCACAGAGATCCATTAAAGTTAATTGGACTACCTGCCATTAGAGCTGAAGCAAGGCCAGAACTGTTGCAGCACATCTGTTTTGGTGTGAAGATCTTGCTCAGCAGTCCTGGGAATAAATGGCTGATTGGAGAGGACTCAGAAGGGACGTGTGACTGCTGAATAAGGAAGCTGTATGGCTGGCTGTAAGTAGCTCCAATATGTTTGCTGTCATTACACAGATACAGCAAACTCTCACCCTGAACTGTGACAGTAGGAGACAGTGAGAGAGCCCTGAGAGAGTCAACAGAACAGGTGAAAAGCAAGCAACACCACTAGAAATGTTGGCTTTGGTGTATGTGCCCCTATACTGTTTCTCCAAAGTGATCTACACACACAGATAAAGCCCTGTTGACAGCAAGGCAAATGACCAATATATAGCACAGGTTGAGGAATGAGCAAGGAAATCCAATAACTCTGATCTTACTCTGCTAACTTGCAGTTTATAGATGGTTTATATCTGGCTGTTATTAACTTGCAGTAAAAAGTCTTAAAATCCTACAGAAATGCCTGAGTCTCCTCAGGCTGTTACTCTCTTGGTGCTGAGCAATAGATCTGCCTATAAAAAGCTCACTGACTCCTCCTTCCTAATGGAGAGAAGGAAAAGGAAGCACAAGTGACTCACCAGCCTTCGGCAAAGCCTTAGTGGCTTGCTTGCACAACCAAGCAGTTACCCTTCGCTCTAGGCTCAGGAGGTCTTCCCAGCTGAAAAGCAGAGAGCTGTGAATTCTGATCCTCATGATTTATTTCTTTCCATGATGACCAATTTGGAGCTGGTCATGGCTCGTGGGATTTTTGCCCTCTCCTTTACATGTATACTTTCAGGATGCACTGAGAGGCCAGCTCATTCCTCCTTTGCCCTGGTCACAGCTGAGAGGGATGGAAACCATTGCAGTGTGTCCCCNAGCAGAGCTGCTCCAGCCCTCAACCCTTCAGCATGCTGAGCTGTGAGTCCAGCATTGGTACCATGCAGCTGGACATCCTTCTACAGCACAAGGCTGCTGCTGTGGGACCCATGCTGCCCAACAGCACTGAGACATTATCCTTCTCTTCGCTCAGCAGTGGGTCTGGGTGGGGAACCATAAAAGCAAGTGACTCTTCTGATTTTTCTTGTTTGCCTGTTAGGAGCAGAACTTACTTTTCCAGCTTCTACTTTATTATTCTGGCTTTGAATGCATTTCCCAAGCGGATGGGAGCCCAGATAGATGGCTCAGTAGACACAAGTCCTGGTACTTGAGAATGAAATGTCCAAGAGAAATGAGTATTTCTGGCTCTCAAACTCAATATAATCTTTGGACAGATACTTTTCTCAGTAAAAAACCAGCTGCTGATGGGAATGCCTAATAACCCCACGTTTTGATAGGCAGAAGAGTTTGAAACAGTGCCGTAAATTGGACTTGAGTGTGTGTGTGAATACAGTGAACATGACATCCAGACCTCTGCAAGGTACATTTCTCTATAGAAAGTGCTAGCCTAAGAGTAGCATCCACTTGTAAGGGCTGATCACCTGAAAGGGATGGGTATGTTACAAAAGGAGAGGCCTCTCTTCTCAAACTGGGGCCTCTCTCATGCAGAGAAATGAAAGGAGTGAGCCTGTCTGAGGTGTTTTGCACAAGCCCAGCACTGTCATACTGCTCTCAGCTCTCTCTCTTCCTTTCTTTCCTGCTCAGGCTCTTCAGGTCAAGGTGAATTTGGCTTCATAGTTTCTTTTTTCGAATGCAGAAATCTACCCCTTCAGTTTATTTCATCTGATGGGATTTGAGGGGTTTCAGAAAGCCATCAGCTAGCTTCAGGTCTCTTTTCCACATTAAATAAACTGTTTTGTCATTCTGAAGAAATGTTTCATTATGGCTCAGTGTAGTTGCACTGGGAAACTGCTGATGCAAAACATTTGTCTTCCAGAGCTTTATCCCTCCTCCTTCCCTGCCTGTGCACAGCCAAGTAGGTCATCCTCCATTTAGTGAATGCAGATTGTCCCACAGCAGTTCTTGAGAAGGAGGAAACAGCTAATCTTGAACAGAGTTTTCATATTTCTGTGTTTCTGTATTTCTATGTTTCTGCTGCCAGCAGAAAGCAGAGGGCTTCTGCTAGCAGGAACAAATCTGATTCTATTTTTTGTATCCTGAATTGCTGCATGCTGCAGTTATGAGCAGGAAATTAAAATACAGATTGTTATGTTGTGTATAGCGCTCCACTCTCAGGTCAAATGAGCACTTGGACTCTCCTGCTTTGTGCTTTGTGTCAATGGTAGTTTGACACGGAGCTGACAGAAATGTTAGTACAGATGCTGACCAAGGGAGAAGTTTCTTCTATACTAACACCAGTTAACAAAACAAGGCATCACTTGTGTGCTACAGCCAGACCATCCTCACAAACACGCTGGGATCTGGCTGGACATCTTCCATATTCTTGGATCTGACATGACTGGCTGTTGACCACTGACCTTCTGAAGGCTTTCATGGATTTCCCATAGGTCAGTAGCTATAAATCATACCCAGAGGTGCAAACTGTAGCATGGCAGACAGCTTTTCCACATGGCTTCACAGAAAAGGTCCAAAGCCCTGAGCTCTGAACCAATGGTCATTGGCTCCTTTATCTGACCCTCATATAATTGCCTTCATGTTATAAGAAGGGCTTGGCTGTGCAGACTGTTCCTGAACCTGCATTAAACTGTCTCTGAGCATGCTGTGCCTGTCCTCAGATGCTGAATAGAGCATACTGCAGAGCAGTGGCAGTGCACTGCAGAGCTCAGCACAGGAGCAGTCAGTGAAGCTAACGGGGGAGGCGTGCACACAGGGTGGGGCAGAACCGTGTGGAGCTGCTGTGTGACAGAGGCTGCAGTTTGCAGAAGGTGGTGTTTAGGAGCAGCTCTGGGTAGAGCCTGGTAAGAAGTTTGAACCTCTTAACATCTTGGTGCAAATGAGCTTTGCTTTTTTCTTTTCTTTTCTTTTCTTTTCTTTTCTTTTCTTTTCTTTTCTTTTCTTTTCTTTTCTTTTCGTTTCCTTTTCTTTTCTTTTCTTTTCTTTTCTTTTCCTTTCTTTTCCTTTCTTTTCTTTTCTCTCTCCTCTCCTCAAATCTCCTTGAATCTCCTCTCCTCAAATCTCCTCTCTCTCTTTTCTTTTCTTCTATGTTTTGCCCTGAGTTTCTCAGGGCAGGGCCAGATACTTACACACACACTTGGCATAGCCAGGGCTGTGGCAGCCTCTCAACTTACCACTGCTTTTCAAGCATAGCAATCAGCCCTGCCCTACTGATGTGCCTGTTTCTGCCTATTAAGCATTTACATAGTTCTCCACATCTGAAACTGTGAGTGTGTTGGAGGAAGACTGATGGCAAGGCTGCAGTACCCCTGAGTTACTGGGTGACACTAGCTCTGGCAGAAAATTGGAAGATGCTGATGGCTTTAGAAAGCAATCTGTTCAGGAGGGGATGTGCTACCAGCTCTGCTTGCAGGCTTGTGCTGTAGCCAGGGTGTTGGCATGCAGTGTGTGCTTTCTTCCTCTTGCCTTTGGCATCCTCGCTGGTGCTCCAAGAGCACAGAGATAAAAACCAGGTCCCCTGAAGCACTAATGAAAGGGAGATGAGGATGCTTTGTCTCCTCAGGAAAGTGCAGCACAGCCAGTGGCTGTGGGAGCATCATTAGCACAGCAGCTCCAGGGCCGGTTAGGAGGAGCTGGAAACACAGAGTAGGCTTTTGCCCACCCTGGAGCAGGCTTGTCTCAGCTGAGCTGCTCATCACAGATGAGCTCAAAGTCACAATAGGTGTGTGGATGCCTTGCACTGGAGCATCACCCTGAGTGCAAAAACCATTTTTAAAATGAACCTAGAGATGAGGTCCTGCGGCTCAGCCTGCTGGGCTTTACCCTGTTGCAGACTGCTCTACACATGCTGCGCTGCTGATCCCTGCTGTCCTCCACTGCAAGCACAGGGCCCATGTCCTCTGGCAGCACTGAGTATGTGCAGCTCTTGCCTTGCCTTGCCCTTGTGCAAAGCTGATTAACTCACTGCTTTTCAGTGTAAGACTATCACAGAATCACTGTGGTTGGAAATGACCTTAAAGATCATCAAATCCAACCATTATCTAACTCTACTAGAACCACTACCATAACATATCCTTGAGCACTATTCATAGCAGGGTTTAGGTTGGAAAGGACATTAATGATCATCCAGTTCCAACCCCCTTGGCCACGGGCAGGGACACCTTCCCCCTAGCCCAAACTGCTAAAGGTCTCATCCAACCTGATCTTGAGCACCTCTGGGGAGAGGGCATTCATGACCTCCCTGGGCAAGCTGTGCCAGTGTCTCCCCACCCTCACCGTCAAGATTTCTGCCTAACACCTGGTCTAAATCTCCCCACTCTGGTGAGAGAGGTTTGGGTTTGTTTCAGGTGAGCTTTCCTGGAGGAGGAGTACCTTCCCCATAGCTCATCTTGGCTGAGCTCTCTCCCACTGTGGGCCAGGCTTCGCTGGTGTGTGGCCTCTCACAGGCACCACAGTGCAGTGCAGCTCGCATCGCAGCACCTTCCTCCAGAGGCAAGTGTTCCTCATCTCCCTGCCTTATTGGAAGGGTTCCTAGAGCCAGCAGAAGGCTCAGCTCTGCCTGCTCTGTGCTCTCAGCATCTGGTGCAGGGATGCAGAGCTACAGTGATGTGATTTGAGCAGAGAGCTCATCAGCACTGCTGTGGGAGGAAGCTTTCTTCAACAGAACCGAAGCTGCTCTGCACTGTAAGAATTGCAGCCTTCAGAGGCAAGCAGCCCTATTATGCTTGGCACTAAAGGGGCTTACACTTCTCACCAGTGGTCTTGTTTTCTCCTGCTCCATTACAACCACTCAGATGCTTCCAACTTTTTCCCACTGGATATGGTCTCTTATTTTTGTCTTATCCCTTTACTCTGCTCTCATACCTGGAGTACTGCAGTACCTAGAGCCCCCAACACAAGAAGG
>WBNM01010005.1:40319-58321 GCA_013399055.1 Ramphastos sulfuratus | reverse complement strand
AAAGAGCCTGTTATTATTATTAAATGGTGATCGGGATGGTGCAAGTTCTGAATATTTAATATTAATAAACTATATATTAATATTTTTTTAAATATCATCTCACAGTAATTAATTACCCCTTCCGTAACACCAATAATCCTAAACTCATACATTGGGAAATTATGTTAGAAGCATGGAAATTAAAGTTATGAAGCTCTTTCGGTGTATGAAATCCTGAGAATATAAAAAAACATTGTTTATTTCTATCTACCTTTCAGAAACACAATTGTCAATAATTTTGCTTGAGCAGAGATTCACAACAGCAAACTGCAATGCAGAACTCTTAGCAAACTGATTCTTATGTCAGCTGTCACAGTCACAAAAACTCAGGTTCCCCAGGCAACATATGGAGAAAATTTCACCAATGTTTGCCTAACATCAGAGTAGGAAGATATAATAGCTGAAAGGAGATACAGTACAAAAAGGTTTTAAAAGTCAAGAGTTGTATGAGTAAAGTGATGATGGCTTGGTTGTTTACTGTCTTCCAGTACAAGGATGAAAGCATATCAAATGAAGCCAGAGATTTAAAGGAAGCAAAAGGAGATGGTTCTGTGGTAGCAGTTCTGTAAAAAATCCTTGCCAAAGGATGCTGTGAACACAAGAAGCATGTGTGGATTCAATCAAAGCTCAGGCAAATACTTAGAACAGACATCTGTTGGGAGTTACCAAACTGACAAACCACACCAGATTTTGGAAAATTTTCAGGTTGAGAAGAGTTGGAAGATGGAATAAGATGATGAGGAAATTATCTTATATTTTTGGCAGTATACTTCATCTTTCCTAGGCATCTGCTTACAAACACTGGATTTGCCTGTTTAAAAGCACATCATCCCACTGGTGATGAAACCAAACAGATCCTGGACATTCTTTCTTTGTTCCAAGTGATCCAGGGAGATTCAAGAGAGGGAAGAGTTATTTCTACAGGTGATAGGCGTACCACACTACAGCAGAGAGGCCTTTGGTGCACCCAGAATCCTGGGTCCTTGCTGTGTGTGACTGCACAGAGGATTAGTCAGGGTACTGGTGGCCAGGGAGGTGTTACTAAAATTGGTGGAGTTTGGAGCAATTTCAGGACTGTTGCTGTTGATGGAAATTGTATCTTGCTCTCTGTAGGCTTAGCAAATACCAGAGCCATTCTGATCATGGCATAGGAGTGATTTTCTTTGTCCTTTGGTGAGACAGGGTTTAGAGGGAAAATCATGCAGGGTGAAATGTGATGAAAATGGCCTGCTGTGAAAGGCTGATTGCCCCACCTATAATGTAATCAACAAAGATAACTATTGCCTTTGTTAAAGATGGGCCTGGATTGCTGGCAAAGGGATGCAAACAGCACCTTTGTGGACTTATGGGACTTGGCCCAGACATCTGCCCAAGAGCTCAGGAATGCTAGATGGAGTGTCTTGATGAAATTCTGAGATTTCAGCCTGGCTTAGAGGCNCCTGGACAACAGCCTAAAAAGTGTATAAAGAGACATAAGCAATGCCTGCAGAAGTGTGAATCTACCACTGGAGCACTTCCAGGGGCACTTCCACCAGACCACCAGCACTGGAGAACCCCCCACAAGGAGGACCCGAGGAACCACTCTATGGAAGGACATCCCTGGGCCAGGCACACCTCTCTCTCTCTCCCTCCCCCCTCCGCCATTCTGTGGCTGATGGTAGTATAATCCCTGTTCTTCTCCTTCCCTGTTTTTAAGCTTTTTCTCCGTTGTTCCCTCTCCCTCTCTCCCCTCCTCTCTCTCCCCCTCGGTTTTGTCCGACTTTATCCTTTAATAAGTAGTTGTGTGGTGCTCTCTGGTCTCGTTTGTACCTTAATTTCACAATATGGACATCTAAAAGAACCAGTCTTGCTCCTCTGGACAGAGATACTGTTCATAGCTGTTCTCTGGACCTTGACACCTGCCATCAGCACACCCCATCCACAGAACAACTGGGGGTGAGATCCATCCTCCTCTGTCCAGACAACCTTTCTACCATTTAATGTAATTAATTTGCATGGCAATTTTATAAATTATTCTCATTAGGATGAGACACACTGTGAAAACTAGAAAGAAATTCTAGCCCTAGCAGGCAAAACATGTTTGCTTGTATACCCAGTTCACTACTGTTTTTAGCAGAGAAAGTAGTGTTTGAACCTCCAGCAATGGCTTTTGAGTGTTTTGAGAACACAATAGAGGAGGACCTTGGAGAAGGGATGGCGACAGCGCATTCAGTCCAGTGAGTAACTGTCTCTATTAAGAGGAGAAAAATAACTTAGCCATCCCTCTGAAACTTGCCATTGATTTAGGGAACATAGGCAAGGATCAGATTCTAACATATGGCCCATGCCAAGCCTGGATCAGTGCTTCCATTTGATGAAAGCAAGGGAGGGATACAGCTCTGAAGAAACACCTGGACATAGTATACCCCTAAATCTTTGCTTAGCATCCTAGTCCTGGCCCTTCAGGCTCCCTAAACATGCTGCTGGAAACATGAAAAGTGGAAATTGTCCCTCCATTTGTACCAGGGTAATTGTTCTTCTGTTTCTGATGGAGCTTAACATAGATACTGAAATTCATCCTCTGTATTCTGTCTCTTTTCTCCATGGCTAGAGACATTATTTGCACTTCACTTCTTTGGCTGCAGACAGAACAGCTCAGATGAGGTGGGCAAAGAAATGCTTACCCGGTGCATTCAGAGTTGTACTTGCATATAAAAATCAAGTGCTCAGTGATGTCAGGCATAAAACATTTTCAGGCAGAAGCTTAAATACCTGGAAATTTTAATCTATTAATTTAATTGATGAAGGTCTTTTGGCATCTTTAAAAGAAAGTGGTAACTGCATGAGTTTTAAAAAAAATGACGATTTTGGCCAGTGGTTTCCATCTCAGCAGATGAGAGCATTCAGGGCTGTACTTGACCTCCAGAAAGACCTATTCCTCTGTACCACAGGAAATCCCTTGACAAGCTGTTCCAGCAAGAGGCTGGGAATGACAACAGCAGCCAAAAGGGAGGAGAGCTATAGAAAGGTGAGGCAGGGAGCACACTGCAATAGCCCTGAAGGGTCACTGAACATGAAGTGTGCTTTATGTCACTGTGTCAAAATTATCTCCCCAAGGGTTGGCTGTCTCCAAGCACACAGACATTATTGAGATGGAGGGGACAGCCTACTCTAAATCCTCAAGTGGAGGAGGTTAAAATAGAATAGATCATACTGTAAAACTGGGGATAAAATAGAATAGATCATATTGTAAGATTTCCTGTCTCAAGGTCAACTTATCATACGTCTGGAAAATAAAAACTTTTAAAATAATTTCTTTTCAAAGCTTTGTCCTCATCTGGCCAGCATTTAGTAGCTACACATTTGCCTTGAGCAGCAGCTCCTCTGATTCTCATGTGAATTGTGTTTATACATACCTCTTTTAATGTGGTACATTTCACAAAGATCGTGGCCAACTCTTATCGGACCGCTGTTCATGTAGGATAAAACTGCTTTAGTTAATTTGCAGTCTCCAGAATTGAATCAACAGAGAAGAGACACATAAAAAAAAAAAAAACAAACAACAACAACAAAAAAAAAAAACCACCACCCCAGCCTCAGTCTCTGATATCATACCAGCTCTGATATATATATACTTCACACTCAGATTTGGAAATGTACTGGAATTTTCCAGTCTTTTATAAGAGTAGCATGATTTAGAGAATATACATGTAATTCAGTATATATATTTATCCTTTTTGAATCTTGGCTTTCTATATTTTTCTAATTTAAGTGTATTCCAATAACCTCAAAACACAGTATTCAGTAGTCTTGACTATTCCAATAATCTTGAAACACAGAGCAATAAACCTCTGCTGTTTATGTTAATACTGTTGTCTAGAACAAAATTAAACCAGAATGAATTAAATTATATGGTTAAAAATCTAGAGCATAGTCCCTATCATTTTACAAGGAATTTTGTCATACACACTGTGATTTTGTTTTGTTTCTCACCTCTTACATTACATATGATGCTCAGAGGGCTGGAGCAGCTCTGATATAAGACCACAAGACTTGGGGCTCTGCAGCCTGGAGAAGAGAAGGCTCCCAGGAGACCTTGGAGCAGCCTTCCAGTATCTGAAGAGGGCCTACAGGAAGGCTGGGGAGGGACTATTGACAAGGTCTTGCAATGACAGGACAAGGGGCAATGGGTTTAAAGTGGCAGAGGGGAGATTTAGACTGGATGTTAGGAGGAAGTTGTTTGCAGTGAGGGTGGTGAGACACTGGCCCAGGTTGCCCAGGGAGGTTGTGGAGCACAGAATCACACAATGTGATCACATTCGGTGCTCCACAACCTCCCTGGAAGTGTGCAAGGCCAGGTTGGATGAGGTCTTGTGTTACGTGTACTAGTATTCTATGATATATAGTTGTTTTATTGGTTCAAGAGCATAGAATCATAGAATGGTAAGGTTGGAAGGGACCTCAAAGATCATCTAGTTCCAACCCCCTGCCATAGCCAGGGACACCTCCCACTAGCAAAGGTTACTCAAGGCCTCCTCCAACCTGGCCTTCAACATCTCCAGGGAGGGAGCAGCCACAACCTCCCTGGGCAACCTGTGCCAGTGTCTCACCACCCTCACTGCAAACAACTTCCTCCTAACATCCAGTTTCAATCTCCTCTCTGCCAGTTTAAACCCATTGCCCCTTGTCCTGTCATTGCAAGACCTTGTCAATAGTCCCTCCCCAGCCTTTCTGGAGATCCTCTTCAGATACTGGAAGGCTACTCTAAGGTCTCCTGGAAGCCTTCTCTTCTCCAGGCTGCAGAGCCCCAGCTCTCTCAACCTGTCCTCATAGCAGAGCTGCTGCAACCCTCTGATCATCTTCATGGCCTCCTCTGGACCTGCTCCAACAGTTCTGTGTCCTCCCTGTGGTGGTGGCATAGATAGTGGATAAAAAGTTAAGAATACTTCTCTGATGAGCAGCTAAAACAAAATTTCTCCAAAACCAGCTGACACTATAACATTAAAATCTCTTGTGATGCTACAGTGTTCAATTGGACTAGAACTTATAAAATAAACTATAATTAAAGTCATGCTTATTGGCAGACAAACTTTGGAAGCCAACATTTGTACTTCATTAACTGCAAAAATCTTGAGGGCTTTATTTATTGTATAGGATTGTTTATGATGTACATAATAGTTGAGTTGTTTGCTTGTACCTGTTTAAAAGGTTGTGAGGACATTTACAGCAGAAAACAAAACAAAACAAACCAAAACAAACCCTGTTATTTTTGTAGGTTATAAACCACAAACAAATGGAAGCAAAATAATTGCAGACTGTGTAAAAAATGTCTAAAGGAATAACTACTCATTAAACAATTAGGGATCTATTATGCTGTGGTCAAACCAGAGGAAAAGTAGCATTTCTAGAGTTCATTTAAGTCCGAGTTCTCCTGGTAGAAAAAAATTACATAACATTTTGAGAGGTCTGTAGAGCTCTAGAATACGCCAGCAAATATTTTTTATTAGTGTATCTGCAGAAGCCATCAGCAGCAGAACACCATAAGGCAGCTTGGAGAAGATTTACTATCTCTGCAACACTATCAGGGCTGCTGGTGTGCATTGACATGGCAGCTCCAGAGATGAAGCCTTCTGCTCCCACCAGCAGTCAGATTGTAGCAGGTTTCATACATCTGAATGCAGTAGGAAAGCTGAGGGAAAAGGTTATTCCCTGCTCACAATCACACTCCAGGCTTGCAGTCAGCATAGACTTGAGATGACTGCAAATAACAGATACATGTGCCTCTAGAGTTCAGGGTAATCCAGACTGGTTGAACTTTGTGACAGTATGGACTGTGGCTTACCATCATAGCTCACTCTTGGCTGGTTTAGGTCTTTAAAATTACTAAGCAGAAATTCTTCTGGTGCTTCTGTTTTGCATACTGAATATTGTAAGAGCAATCCATTGTGAGGCAGTATCACGTCTTTGTCAGCGATATGGACAGCGGAATCAGGGCACTCTCAGCAAGTTTGCAGATGACACCAAGCTGTGTGGCACAGTCGACTTGCTAGAGGGCAGGGATCCATCCAGAGGGACCTGGACAGGCTGCAGAGGTGTGCCCAGGCCAACCTCATGAAATNAGATTTAGACTGGATGTTAGGAGAAAGTTCTTTGCAGTGAGGGTGGTGAGACACTGGCACAAGTTGCCCAGGGAGGTTGTGGCTGCTCCCTCCCTGGAGGTGTTCAAGGCCAGGCTGGAGGAGGCCTTAAGTGACCTTCACTAGTGGGAGGTGTCCCTGCCTATGTCAGGGGGTTGGAACTAGATGATCTTTGAGGTCCCTTCCAACCTTACCATTCTATGATTCTGTGATTCTATGATTGGTAATCTAAGTTGAGTCACTGAGGTAACTTTACACTGGTTGAGAAGTTTGTCTGCTGATTTTGCTGGAGAAGGACATAAAGCAGATGTGAACTAAAGCAGTTAATATGAAGTCCTTTAGACTGACATTTAAATAATGGATTATCAGGAAAAAAAAATTCCAATCCTTGACTTTTTTATTCTTCACACTTATGAACATTTATCTGATGTGTAAATATACTTTGACTTTTGATTTTTGATTTTATTTGTGAACAGGTATAGTCATTTTCCAGACTTTTCATTAACTTTGATTCTTATAGTGTTCCCACATCAACAGGTCTTTATTAGAGTTTCACAGTATCCCTGTCCCACTTTCTGATCAGTAATCACATTTATTTTTTGATATTATCTTTTCACTGATGATTATGTGCCTGGTTTATGGCTTGTTTACAAATGTCTCCTTAGTTACACATATGTTGATGTAAGCTTTTGGATGAACTTTTCAGGCAGTCCTCTTGGGGCTGGAATTCACCACACCTTTTTTGTGAGTGGTGTCTTCCTTTGCAGTCACTGCTAACTCCTGACATGTCTTATATTTGTTTTGGGTCATATTATGACAGCTAAGAAGTCAGTCTCAGAAATGATTCCTCTATTGTTACTTGTGATGTAACCTACTGCTGTTGTATGAAATTGGCAATCATATCTTTGCTGCTGAAAGAAGCAACATAACTAAAACAGCCCTCACCCATAAATTATTTAAAATAATTTAGCAGTGACTTTAGATCAGGTAGAGATTTTGTGTTGTGCTGGTCTGTGATAAAATGGAAGAATGTATCAAAAGTTATGCTTACAGGCTGGAGACAGTTTTCACTGCAGTAAGGATGGAAATTATTTTGCTTTGGCTGCACACACTGAACAAATGTTTCATTGAATCACAAATTGTCCCTACTCTGAGCATTTTTGTTGGGAGGAGGTGGAAAACAGGATGTCAACATCTTATCTTTGAAAGACTGAGATGCTCAGAGTTTGCACACTGAAGCAAGATCTGATTTCTGAGAGTACAAGCACCTGTAGAGAAATGGAATGAGAAGGCTTTGAATTCACACTTGGTTTGGTTGTGCACCTAATGTCAGTGAAAAGCCCTGTGGTATCCTTCCTGATTTCCACATGCCTCTACAGAAGTACAAAAATCTGTGTCATGTCTTGGCTGACCTGAGGAATCTGAGGTTGTACCAGGTGACTATGTATCACAGTATCACAGTATCACAGTATAAGCAAGGTTGGAAGAGACCTCAAAGATCATCAAGTCCAACCCATTACCACAGACCTCAAGACTAGACCATGGCACCAAGTGCCACGTCCAAACCCACCTTGAACACCTCCAGGGACTGTGACACCACCACCTCCCTGGGCAGCCCATTCCAGTGGGGAATGACTCTCTCAGTGAAGAACTGTCTCCTCACCTCGAGCATAAACTTGCCCTGGCACAGCTTGAGACNTTGCCCAGGGAGGTTGTGGCTGCTCCCTCCCTGGAGGGGTTCAAGGCCAAGTTGGATGAGGTCTTGAGTGACCTGTCCTAGTGGGAGGTGTCCCTGCCTATGGCAGGGGGTTGGAACTAGATGATCTTTGAGGTCCCTTCCAACCTTACCATTCTATGATTCTATGATTCTATGATCTAGAGTACAATTAAATAAAAACATCACACCTAGAGAATAATAAATTCAGACTCTATCATACCCTGACTGAAGAACAGACATTATGAAAACAAGAAGGCAATCTGTCATTATCAACAGCTCCCCCATACTTTCTCTAAGCTATAAAGATATAAAACAGAGGATTCTGAAGTTGAATGTTGAAAGGCATACTGTCAGAGTTCTTAGATACAGGATTTGACATATCTTTTGTTTTCAAAACCTGTTTGTAAAATCCAAGGGTTCTTTAAAAGGTTTATTTTCCGTTCGAGGAGTCTAAGCAATTGGTGCCAACAGGCCAGCTGTCAAGTTCCAGTATTATGTGTGTGTGTAGAGGGGAGTTGGATTAATGGAAAAATTCATAAGAAAGCATTTCACTGTTTTGATTTCCAAATGGTTTGTGTTAATAATAAAGGGATGGGGATAAATCATTTTGAATGTCTGATATGTGGATTTGGTTTCTAAAATCTCTGTCTTGACTGAGATAATTCTAAGACGTGATACAGCTATGTCTTTGTGTTAAAGGAGTTTGTTATCTCTTATGGACTCCAGGATGAAGTGACTTTAGGCCCTCAACAACCTTTAAAAGTTCAAAAAATAGTAACAAAACTATTTAAAAATCCAGGGGAATACATAACATTCATTTATATGGATCTCATTAGCTCCATGTAAAAAAGGGTAGATAGGATTTTGAATGTTAGTGAGTCGCTGGAGAATAGAGGATTTAAATGAAATGGATTAAAAGAACAAACTCTCTAGAACATCTGTTAATTTACCATTCTTTAAATAAACTTTTGATAACAGCAGCATGTGCAGTCAAACCTGCCAAGAGTCAGCTATTTATTAAGTATAGTTGAAGATTTTGGATAATTCCTTTACAGGAAATGGAAATTTTCCAAAAAGGCATTTGATTGAATGATCAGACATGCATCTCTATTAGTCTAATACTCCAGTCTTTCGCTCACTGGGATCTTAAAATTAGGGTGGGAGCAACTGGATAATTAGTTTTCTAGTTACAATAGAATCATAGGATCATAGAATCAACCAGGCTGGAAGAGACCTCCAAGATCATCCAGTCCAACCTAGTCCAACCAGCCCTAGTCAATCAACTAGACCATGGCACTAAGTGCCTGATCCAGGTTTTTCTTGAACGACTCCACCACCTCCCTGGGCAGCCCATTCCAATGCCAATCACTCTCTCTGTGAAGAACTTCCTTCTGACATCCAGCCTATACTTCCCCTGGCACAACTTGAGATTGTGTCCCCTTATTATGTTGCTGATTGCCTGGGAGAAGAGACCAACCCCCACCTTTACAACCTCCTTTCAGGTAGCTGTAGACAGCAATGAGGTCTCTTCTCCGGGCTGCACACCTCCAGCTCCCTCAGCCTCTCCTCACAGGGTTGTGCTCCAGGCCCCTCACCAGTTTTGTTGCCCTTCTCTGGACATGTTCCAGTACCTCAACATCTCCATTGAATTGAGAGGCCCAGAACTGGACACAGTACTCAAGGTGTGGTCTGACCAGTGCTGAGTACAGGGGAAGAATAACCTCTCTTGTCCTGCTGGCCACGCTGTTCCTGATCCAGGCCAGGATGCCATTTGTTCATTCCTCTAAAGTAAAACTGGTTTTTTTTTTCAAGTTGTTCTTGTGGGTTTTTTTCAGAGTCTACTGCATAACCTCTTCCTATGTAAGCCAGAACATGAAAATTTTGGTGCACTGTATTATCTTCAGCCACTGAAGTCCTATGATGTTCAGCCAGCAACTTCCAAAGGATTGGTTTTCTTCTCCTCCTGGGCAGGAATAAGCAAGCACCACCCTAGGCTGGGGCTGACCAGCCAGAAAACAGCTTTACAGAGAAGGAGTACTGTGTGCAGTTCTGGAGCCCCCAGCACAGGAAGGACATGGAACTGCTGGAGCGGGTCCAGAGGAGGCCACAAAGATGCTCAGAGGGCTGCAGCAGCTCTGCTATAAGGACAGGATGAGAGAGTTGGGCCTCTGCAGCCTGGAGAAGAGAAGGCTTTGAGAAGATCTTAGAGTAGCCTTCCAGTATCTGAAGGGGGCTACAGGAAGGCTGGGGAGGGACTATTGACAAGGTCTTGTAATGACAGGACAAGAGGCAATGGGTTTGAACTGTCAGAGGGGAGATTGCAACTGGATGTTAGGAGGAAGTTCTTTACAGTGAGGTTGGTGAGACACTGGCACAGGTTGCCCAGGGAGGTTGTGGCTGCTCCCTCCCTGGAGGTGTCCAAGGCCAAATTGGAGGAGGCCTATAGTGACCTACACTAGTGGGAGGTGTCTCTGCCTATGGCAGGGGGTTGGAACTAGATGATCTTTGAAGTCCCTTCCAACCTTACCATTCTATGATTCTATGATTCTATAATTTTATGATTCTATGACCTGCAAGTGCTGGTAGACAATAGGTTGTCTAGGATCCAGCACTGTGCCATTGTGGAAAAGTCTGGTGGTATCCTGGGCTGCATACATTAAGCAAAGTATTGCCAAAAGATCAAGGGTCATTCACCTCTATTTGCCATTCACAAGGCGTATCTGGGGGGGTTGGATTCTATTCTGTGCTCCTCGTTACAAGTAAGACATTGACACACTGGAGGTAGTCCAGCAAAAAAAAAATTTAAAAGGATTAAAGTACTGGAGGATAAGAGACCTGGGAATGTTCATCCTGGAGAAGAGAAGACTCAGGGGAATTTTATCACTGTGTGTAAACATTTGATGAGAGGGAAAAAGTTGAAAGGAAGAAGGAGGTAGACTCTTTCCAGTGATGTCCAGCGAACAGACAGCAGGCCAGGACAAAAACTGAAATACAGCAAATTCCATTTAAAGAGAAGAAAAAGTTTTTCTTTCAAAGTGGTTGGACACTGGAACACACTGCTGAGAAATACTGTAGAGTTTCCATCCTTAGAGTTATTCAAACCCTAATCAGACAAACACCTGCCTAAGCAATCTCTTTTGAGCAGGAGATTGGACAAAATGATCTCCAGAAGTCCCTTATAACCTATTCTGTGCATCTGTGATTCTTTTTAGTTTCCCTAACAACAGATATATGTGATCCTTTAAAGGCTGGAAGAGAAAAAAGAAAAACATTCTTCTGTATGCTTCCAATATGACAGCAAAATGTTTTTCCAGTGATAAATGTGATTCATCAGTTTACACAGGAATGCCAGATTTTTGAAAAATGGTGCCTGCAGACACAGTTTGGCAGCTGAGGAGCCAACTACATTTCAGAGAGCATTGAGCTTGTCTGCCTGAAGTGCTAAGAAAATTAGATCAGCATTGGTTTTACACCCAGGAATCCCAGGTGTATCAGGTGGTTCCTTCACTGTTAACTCTTGTACATTTTTATACAAACTGCTTCTCTGGTCCTATTTTGCTGTTGGTCTGAGATTCATGCAATCATCTGCATGAGTGAAGGGAAACATTTTTTTCTATTTTCTTCAGAGAAAAGGAAAAGGAGCAAAAAAGAATTGACCTTCAAAGGTAGAAGAAGAATAAAAGGACTCTGGAGAAAGAATTAGCACTTTGAAGTAGAATTTGGACTCTGAAAAACACGTTTGTTAACCTAGGGACAGATGACAAACTATTTATTGCTTCTTCCTTCCAGGATGTCTTCTTCATATTAGTATAAATTCAAAATGCATTCTCCTATTTGTTTTGGCAGGGCTGAGCAGAATCATTCATTAACTGTGATTCAGAAACAGAAAGGTTCCTGAAAACACATTTTCTGAGATAAGGCACTAGTGTTAGGATCCTGGGCAAATTCTTTTCTTGCCACCACTTTCTTTTAAAAAGTGGCTACCAGAAAGATATCAGTCAGTGTTTACACCATACCATAATGCTTAGAGCACTGTCTGCAGAATTTGCAGACCTGGGTTTCATTTCCTGCTCAGTCTGAAGGGGTCCAAATTCAAAAATCAGGAAGTTCCTTAACTCCGAGGCTGAGCTGGGAACAGGCAGACCCTCTCCCATCTCTCCTTTTAGTACTAGGATATTAAGCAAAGAAATGAAAGATTTATGAGATTAGCAAGCAAAACACTTACAGTTTATTCTTTCAGCTGAAAATGAAGAATCTTATTTTGTTTCCTGCTTTGGTCCCTGTTGAAGCATTTTACACGAAACAGTCCTTAAATGGAAAATAGAAATCAGAGCCCAAAGCATCATGATGTCTTCCATTCAGCAGGGATGATTCCTTCTTTTAGAGCACTTCTGAGGAGAAGGTCATGATGCCTATACAATGATTAGTTTGCTTTCTGCTAAGTAAGAAATTTGGGTCCCAGGTCTGGTTTGGTTCAGGGATTCAAAAGTCCTTTCAAGAAGACTACCTTATTCACAAAGACAGGTTAGCTGTTTTGGAAGGGGTTACTCATCATTTTACAGATGGCCCAGAGTGCAATTCACAGGCCAAAGACATGCATGAGCAAAATGGAAGTTCCTTTGCATTACAACAATTTGGGATATGCTGAAGACCTAATTTCTAAACTCTTCTTTCTTTTTATTTTTTTCTTCTTTTTTTTTCTTTTTTCTTCTTTTTTTTTCTTTTTTCTTTTTTTTTTTTCTTTTTTTTTCTTTTTTTTTTTTTTTACTTCTTTTTTTTTTTTGTGCCAACTATTTAAAGAACTAAANTTTTTTTCTTCTTTTTTTTTTCTACTCCAACGAGAGTTCAGTGCAAACTACATAAAGAACTAACAGAGTAGGAAACTGAACTCAGAGTTCAGTTGGAATCTCTCCAGAAGAAAGCAAGTGTGGAACCATAAGGTCTTCCCTTTTGTCTGAATGCTCAGCTGTGATGAAAATGATGGCATAATGCTGGCATGGCACAATTTAAAAGAGACTGATCTTTGTTTTTTTTCCAAGACAACATTTTGATGCTGATGACAATCCAAGTGAATACAAGAGCAATACAAGCTCTGTGTTGTAGTTTAAGAGTTAACTATTGTACCATAGAGTGGAAAGTCCATCCCAAGGGGGAGGCACTGGATAATATAATGTGTTATTCCCTTCCTTTCCCTACACATTCTCTGTTTAAGAGGCAGCACTTCTGGAATTCGCTCTCTTGACTCCTGCTTTTGCTTTCAGCTGGTTGGGAGGGAGGCTTTCAGCTAGCTGGAAGGGAGCCCAGGAGCTCTGGGCTGCATGGTGGGGCCTAGTCCATTGCTGAGTCTGGTTTGGTATACATTCTTTTTTCCTTAATATCTTTTGTACTTTGTTTACTTTTGTAAATATTACTGTTATTAATTTCCAGTTCTGCGTGAGTGTTTTTATTTACTCCTTTGGGGTAAATCCACATTCTGCCCAGAGCTGAAAGCCCAGACCAGGAACCCACAGACCACAGACTGGATAGTAGGGGAGTATTCAGGTCCACAATTGTGATTGCTGCGTCTGGTAGGATGCTCCTGGGTATCTTTCCTTTTATTGCATAGGTGCTGGATTGCTCTAAGATATTCTGTATACACAAAGCTAGTACCCAGTGTGGGGCACTATGATCTAGCTGCTGGGGACAGACACTTAGCCATAAGACAACTTGCTGCCTTACTTGGAGATGTATCATCCCTTCACCACCCCAGGCTCCAAAATCTGCATCTGTTTTCTCGCCTGGAAGATTACTCAAATCATACTGATCTGCATATTTTTAGTATATTTGCACAGTTCTTTGAAGCTTTCTAAATGTTGACTTACAGCAAAACCATTTTTAATCCTGGTGTAAATCTCCTGGTCCTCATTAAAGTGAAAAACATATATTTATATGGGTATAATTAATTTTGCATTAAATAATACAGCTACAGCAAGATCTACAGCTGTAATATGTCTTATAAGGTAAAGATCAACAGAAAAAAAAATAATTTTATGTGCTAAACCTTTAACAAATCACTGATTCTTTCTCCAGGTTGAGGCAGGCAGGCAACTCAAGAGGGGAAAATATTTCTAGAATTACAGTAAATTAGTTCAGCAGTAAATATGCTGTAATGAATTCCTGTGCTAGGAGAACATGGATCTTCTGCTGCAGAAACTGGCCAAGGTACTTGAGAAAACCACTTGGATGCCGTCAGAAAATATCCTAATAAATACAGACAAGGCTTTCAATCCTTTTNGTGCATACTGCAGGCTCATGTTGAGCTTTTCACCAACTCAGACCCCCAGGTCCTTTTCCTGAGGGCTGCTCTCCAGCATAGTTCTGCTTATGTGAAGTAGAAAAGGCTTTAAATGAAAACTGGTGGGCCACAAAAGTGAGGGTGTCTTGAAAGTACAGCTCTCTGAGAACCTGCCTGCATCCTCGTGGTTACCAGATGGTTATCTCCTTCTCTAGCTAAAACAAGACCATCTAAGACATATTTATCTATCACACGTAGTGAAAAAGCTGTCAGATGCTCAGCTGGTTTAAATCAGCATACATTCACTGATGTCAACAGGATTTTGCTAACTTATACAAGAATCAGATACAGTTTGTTAGCATTTTATCCAAGACCAGCTTGGGTTCATCGCAGCTAAGGTGTGCAAAAGAGAAAATGTTCCATAAAAGACACTCTGTTTCCTTTTATTCCAGACCATTTTACCACAGAAGTGGTTTATGGCCCAATTTAGGAGCAGCTGCTGGCTGGGATACCTCCACCTGCTGCAGGGTGGCAGCTTTCAGGTTAGTAGCACAGAGAGAGAATCACAGGAAATAAATAGCATGAGGATGTAGAAAAGATAAAGGGAAAATAAAACAGTCAGATATTTATAGAAGGAAATTATTTTTTAAGCTTTGCCATAAAGTTTCTTGTAAACAGTTGACAAGTATTACTGGCTTCAAATTGTGATCCCAGAACAGGTTGCCCAGGGAGGTTGTGGCTGCTCCTTCCCTGGAGGTGTTGAAGGCCAGGCTGAAGGAGGCCTTGAGTGCCCTGTACTAGTGGGAGGTGTCCCTCCCTATGGCAGGGGGGCGGAACTAGATAATCCTTGAGGTCCCTTCCAACCTTACTATTCTATGATTCTATGATTATGATTTTTTGCAGTCATTATGATTATGATTTTCTGCAGTCATCAGTCTTGACTTTCCATCTGAGTCACAATAGAATTTTAAAGTGGGGTATTCATTCATTCATTCATTCATTCATTCATGGATTCCCCTAGTCTCTTTCCTCTGTAAGAGCAAAAGAACAACTCCACAAGTTATTGTAATGCCTTTTTGTTCTCCAAGCTCCATCACAACTTTTTTCATTCTTTGGGAAAAAAAAGCTCAAAGAAAGAAACAAAAAGGCCTCAAACCAAACAACAACCAACCAAACAAAACCACCCCAACCCAAATAAAACAAACAAAAAAATGCAAACGCTCAAAACAAAGCAAAAAAAAACAAAACCAAAGCCCTAGCCACTCAACTAAAAAACAAATTAAAAAAACAACAAATCAACCAACCAAGTTGAGATTTCTAAGGTCTTTGTTCCTCAAAGGTGGCTGGTATCTGAATTCACAAAATGTTTTTAATTAGTGATCAGTATCTCTTGATATCAGAACCAACTGATTCTTGTTAAATGTTTTCCACATTTACAAGGAAGCCTTCGTCGTCAGAACAGATCTATTCCTGGTGTAACTTTTTTCCTTCAGATCTTCCTTCACCATTCATTTTATTCTTTTCTTTCAGTTGTCAGTATTAGTGTGGTTTGTTTGGGTCACTATTCTCCTGTGTCACCTCCCTTTTGTTTCCCCTGGTAAATGAGGTTAAAAAAACCCACAAACCCAAACAGTTCTACAAACTAGAGTAGAACAGAAAAGTTGATTTCTGCTTTTTAAATGATGGATAATTATTTTCTGAGATGCATGACAGACAAACAAGGGACTTCAAGCCAGGCCCATTCAAATTCATAACACCTTTTCCAATCAGAAGCAAATAACAAATTATTTAGAATTTCTTCCTTATCAGAAATCATTCTGTTCTTTTTTATTTTCTTTCTAAATGTGTTTATTCTCCATTTGAGAGGGACTGTTCAATTACCCCACATACATGAATTAATAAGAAATTCTCATAGTCTTGGAATCATATAGACTGGATGTTAGGAGGAAGTTGTTTGCAGTGAGGGTGGTGAGACACTGGCACAGGTTGCCCAGGGAGGTTGTGGCTGCTCCCTCCCTGGAGGTGTTGAAGGCCAGGTTGGAAGAGGCCTTGAGTGACCTGTACTAGCGGGAGGTGTCCCTGCCTATGGCAGAGGGTTGGAACTAGATGATCCTTGAGGTCCCTTCCAACCTTACCATTCTGTGATTCCATGATTCTATGAAAGCAGCAGAGATTATTGCCATAGAGAAGATGATAGAAAAAAATGCTTCTAGCTTTGAATGTTTTACCTCTTATATTTTGTCAGTAATGTAACTTGATAAATGACTACAAATGACTGTACATTCTATAAATGACTATAAATAATTGCTATAGACCAGCCAAGTAAAAGGGCAGATAAAATAAAATGCATGAGAAAGATCAATTTCCAAAAGCAGATTGTCCAGCTTTCCAACTCCTCCATTTATTTTCTCAAATAAATAAGAATAGTAAAAAATGGATGGTTTTCATTCCAAATTCTTCAACATTTGTGGAGTTACAGGACATGGCTAAAATAGAGTTACATACCCTCCCTTAGTCTAAACTTTCTTTACTTTATCTGAGATAATTTTATTACCCTCTAGGTTCCAGAACTGTGAATCATAGAATCATAGAATGGTAAGGTTGGAAGGAGACCTCAAGGATCATCTAGGTCCAACCCCCTGCCATAGGCAGGGACACTTCCCACTAGTACAAGTCACTCAAGGCCTCCAACCTGGCCTTCAACACCTCTAGGGAGGGAGCAACCACAACCTCCCTGGGCAACCTGTGCCAGTGTCTCATCACCCTCACTGCAAAGACTTCTGGCACTTGTAGTCACTCTGTAAATATTTACATTAACTTACTAATTTTATCTTAACTCCTGCCAACATTCATTGATAATTAAGTGACCAAAACCTGCCCATTTTCTATTATCCAGAAATATTTTGAGATTAAGAATGCTATCTTCACTAGATGGAAACAACACTAAGAAGACAGAAAATGACTGCAGGATCTATACCCATCAGGATTGCTGACCCTTTGCTGTTGTGTTTACTGGCAGCAACACAAGTGCAATATATCCAAATCTAACATGCACAGTTGGCATTAAAATTGATGAGAGATATTTCAGTGGAGACAACTGGAAGGGAGTGTGTTAGCCCAATCTGTTTGACATATGTGCAGCCTTGGACCAGTCATGGCTGAACACTCTCACCAGATAGCTCACCAGGCTGTCTTCAGCTTCGCAGAGAATGAATGAATGAATATATCTCTATTGACAGAGGTTTTGCATGGGTTTGTCCTGGAAGAAAATCTGGTCCTCAGATTGCTACAAGCAGCACCCTTTCCTTCAAAACAGCTCCCTTTTGGTTTTGTTTCTTTTTTTTTTTTTTTTCCAGTGGTTCTGATACAAAGAATGAAAATTAAATAAAGCATCTTCAGATTTTTAAATTGAATTTGGATTTAATTTGGCTTAAGGTTGTTGGAAAAGTCAAGATAAGAATTCAGGCTTCTACAGAGGTAAGATTTTGTTTAAAACTCTTGACATTGTTCTCTATAGACCCACCCTTTTCTATCCTATGAAGCACAACCCTTTTTTTTCAAGAAGAATTTCAGTAGAAAAAGGAAAAATATCTTCTACACACACATATACCACTTTGTTTATATCATTGTCTTATTTCATAAACTAAGTCATGGTTTTCGTTGGGTGTGCTTCATTGATGTTAATGGAGTTTGCATTGGGTAATTATTAACAGTAAATGGCTGTGATTTTACCCCTATGATTGCTTCTTGAAAACAAACATTTGGAGAAGAGACACTGAGAATACAGAAAGTGAAAATACCTGCAGATTCACCCCCCTCCCCTCAGTGGTTACATATTACATATGGTTTAATATTT
>WBNM01010005.1:11845-31899 GCA_013399055.1 Ramphastos sulfuratus | reverse complement strand
CCTGTCATTGCAAGACCTTACCAGTAGTCCCTCCCCAGCCTTCCTGTAGGCCCCCTTCAGATACTGGAAGGCTACTCTAAGGTGTCCTCGAAGCTTTCTCTTCTCCAGGCTGCAAAGCCTCAACTCCTGTAGCCTGTCCTCATAGCAGAGCTGCTGCAGCCCTCTGAGCATCTTTGTGGCCTCCTCTGGACCCGCTCCAACACTTCCATGTCCTTCCTGTGCTGGGGGCTCCAGAACTGCACACAGAAGTGTACAGAAGTGCCAAAAAAAAGAAAACTAATTTTGTACTTAATAATCCTTACGCATAGTTTGCATTTGTAATCAACCAGAAACACTACAACTTATTTTTTTCAGGGAGAAACTGTGGACAAACACCTTTTTTTTTTTTTTTTTTCTCATGCACACCAACAGTCACTCAGTGTAAAACTTGTGTTTGAATACATAATAATTTTGCTGGTTTTTCTGAAGTATACTTTGAGCTTATGTTTCATTTGTATCACCGTGTAAATTTATAGCAGCAAATGACCTCAATACTCTTGTCTGTATCACATTAAACTCAAAGATACACACGACAGCATGAGTTCACATAGAGATTTGGACTAATTTTTGAGCTTTGGAGAGATAAAACATTAATACTGTCCAAACCTTTAGCAGTCATTTGGATCAGGGTAAGGGACCATGTCTGATTATGTTTAAATATTTTGACATGTGTGGTATTCTGTTATAGAAGATATATAGCTCATAAGAACTTCGTTTGTGTTGATAGTCTACATGATGGAAACCAATGACCTATTTCACCCATATTGAAGAGATTCAGGATGAATAGATCACAGTGCAAATCGTGTTAATACATAACAAATACACAGAAATTTCTGGATATCTGCGTGCTCAGTGTAGTATCTTGACATTTGTAAGATTACTACAATTAAGTATTTAATGATGTGCCTCAGGGGGAGGCACCAAGTACAGGAGGGGTAAATTTTATTAAACCCAAGTTTCCATCTTAGTCACAAAGATGAATTTCCAGCTGTCTAGACTGGTGTGAGCAAACACATTAGGAAATTGAATTTTAAGATTGAAAAGAGTGGTAGTACAAGTTTGGCAGCTTCTCTGTAGCTCACAGATTTGATAGACAGTGTATATTGACTCTTTCCTCTTCTGAAGTGGGATTTTCTGAAGCCTCTGGGCTTGTTCAGTGTCACCAGCTGGAATTCTCTCAAGGTGCGTTTTTGTGACATCTGCCCTAACATGTATCTTGATTTGAGTCTTGACACTAATTCAGCAAAGCAGCTAAGTATCTAACTTCCATCTGATTTATTTTCCTGAAGATGACTACAAAGAAAGTGCATTAAATGTGAGATGATATTTCAAACAATATTTTAGTTGTTTAATGAACCTCAAGTTGATGCTCTTTTTTAAAGCCATGAATGTATTATTTAAAAAACCTACTTATTTAATCTTGACCAATATTTCTCCCTTTTTCTGCTACATTGTGCTTTATCTATAATTTCACTGGCATTTAAATGCAGTAACTATTTACTGTAAATATGGATTAGCTTTGCATTACACTTGCTGTTACTTGTCAATGAACACAGGAAATACCAGACTAGACTAAATCCATGTTCCTCAATTCTTCTTGATGATTATGGCCAATATTGGGAGTTTTGAGAAGCTAAAAGAATTACTGGACAGGAAGAGGTGAGATAATCTACTCATCTTCCTTTCAGAATTATAGAATTTCTTGAGTTGGAAGGGACCTTGCACTAAATTATATTGTTCAAAGTCCTATCCAACCTTGTTATGAACACTTCCAGAGGCAGCATCACAGCATCTCTGGGCAACCTGTTCCAGTGTGTTCCTATCACAGAATCACAGAATGTTAGGCATTGGAAGGGACCTCTAGAGATCATGGAATCAAACCCCCTCTGCCAAAGTAGGATCACCTATGGCAAGCAGCACAGGGACACATCCAGCTGGGTTCTAAAAGTCTCCAGAGAAGGAGACTTCACAACCTCTCTGAGCAACCTGTCACACTCACTTTAAAGTGTCTCCTTGTGTTGAGATGGAACCTCCTGTGTTCTAGTTTCCTTGTCCTGTCGCTGGGCATCACCATTTTGTCATTGCGCACCAGCATTCTCACAGCAAAGAGAAGAAATTCTTCACATCTAATCTTCTTTCAGTTTAAAACTGTTATCCCTTGTTATATCACTACACACCCTTATAAAAAGTCCCTTTCCATAGTTCTTGTAGGCTCCCTTTAGATACTGAAAACCTCTCTCCAGATATTTCTCTTCTCCAAGCTGATCACCCTTTCACACTTTCCCCTGAAATTCCATTTCTAATACTTAGCAAATGTCTTATTTCTATATCACAGAGACTGATGTAATGGTTAGCCTTGAAAAAAGTGTTGCTCTGCTTATATGTTGCAAAAACAAACACAAACCCCAGAGTTATGAGGATAAATTCTAACACTGGCTGGCTGCTAGTTTTGATTCTGCTTATATAAATCTCTAGTTTATTTAAACATAGTTAATTGTCAGATACTCTTAAATGGCATGAAATTGTAACACATAAAGCTAGAGCACAGAATCGTGTTTTATGTACATTCTTTAAAATTAATGAATAGTGAATAAAATCCCTAATTGCTCTGAAGTACAGATGGAAGCAATCTTCATGAAATTATAAATAATCACCATGCTGCTGATTGCAACAAGTGGAACTTCAGCTTGCCAAGCGGTCTTAGAAGTTTAATTAAATGCACTAAAAAAGCAATTTGATGCTTTAAAAGCCAAATGGTTACATGGCACTGAAGCAAATCAAAATTCCAGTTAGGTTTGCAAGCCAATATTTGCTGTTAATCTCAGAAATGCCAATAGAAATTTAGAAATTTTAACCTTTGTGAGTTCGGTGCCTTGAATCAATCATAGAATCATAGAATGGTAAGGTCGGAGGGACCTCAAGGATCATCTAGTCCCAACCCCCTGCCATAGGCAGGGACACCTCCCACTAGTACAGGTCACTCAAGGCCTCTTCCAACCTGGCCTTCAACACCTCCAGGGANGCCTGTCCATAAGACTTGACTTTTGGAAGCATTATTTAAGTGAAGACATACAGATAAAGAAAAATGATTTTCAGACATTATGGATTCACGTGTTTAACAAGGCTAGTAATTTATGTTGTATTGAGAGAACAGACCCTCCATATACAAGGAAAGAGCAAGAAGTGCCAGATCTCATCAGCAAGTTTGGAGTTTATGGATTGTAGAAGAATATAAAGGAGCTTATGTTTAAGCTCCTTTAAACTTTAAGGTTAAGGTTATCCCTTAACCCTTCATGAGCTGGATCTGCGAATCTATGCTGAGGTAATCAGAGCAAGAAGAAGAAAATTTTGGCAGAATCTTGGCTCCATTCATCCCCAGTGAACTATCATCAATGCACAGACTAATACTTTTGCTCCTCGTGGACAATTCCTTCCTTAGTGTGTTCTTCAAGTACTTCAGCTGTGCAATGCAAGGCAAATGACTTGGTAAGTAATGCTGTGATGGTTTGGGAGTTCCTTCCCCCCCACACACTTTGTAAAATCCCCCAGACTAGATTCAGCCAGCTGGAAGTTAAGGACTGAAGCTCTATTTACAGCTTAGCGCAATATACAGGCAGAGATATACACAATATGCAGGAATATTTACAGATATATACAAGTTAAAGGTAATACAGAAACACAACACCCCTCCCAGAAATCAGAGACCCCAGGAGGGGCTCCCAACCACCCTTCCACCTTCTCCCCACCCCTGTACCTTACCCCAAGGTTTGCCTTATGTGCAAAGTGAGTTTGGAGGATGGTCCAGGGGGGTTAGTTAGAAGGAAAGTGGTTAGTGAGGTTACTCGGTAGGGAGGAGGAGGAGGCCAGAAGCTACTAGATAGGCTGAGATGCTGTGCCCCAGAGACTGCTGCAAGCCCAAGTTTCCTATCTTTTTTTTGTATTCTTAAACATCTCAGCAAGCCTATGAGTGAAATAGACATCACCATTGTTTCCTTTTCACAGCCTATAATATAATTTTCTCCATTAAAATATTCCAATTAGCCTCAAGCCAGCAGATCCCAAAAGGGCATCTCAGATTCAGACAGCTTGATTCAAGTACACAACTGAACTAATGCCTCAGTGTTCACTTTCTACCTAAACCTAATCGAGATTGAGGTGAAAAGCTACTTCTCCATTCAAGCCTTTGACTTACTGTATATGGTCCATTAAAGTGTACCTAATGCACAGAAAGATGCTGACTTTTATAAAATCCATCTAAAACATGCCCTAATGTGCAGCTATAGGATGAGTCAGTAACTGCAGAGGTGCCTTTCAGGGTAATAATGTAGTGCTTAGACCATTTACATAGGAAATGAGGAAACTGCTTTCCCTTCCTCAGACAGAGGGGAATAGACCCATATTTCCTCATTCTCAGGAGAGTGGATGACAAGTGGAATTTATGTCAGGAGGGTTAATGGGGGAGAGTAGAGGCACTTCTTACTTCTCCAATGGGAAAAAGATACAGTATTTACTGTTCCTAAGAGTGAGCTAGAAGAAAAGAAATAAGATGTAATTGTGTAATTTAATGGTTAGGGCTTCTTAAGGAAAAGGGAGTCACAGACTTTGTTTCCTCATTTAAAGGCCAGTTTTGTGTTTTCCAATACAAGTTAATTAAAGAAAATTAGACTAGAAGTCAAATTCCTTGCTGTCAATTGAGTGTCCCTATTCACAATGTCGGAGAGCTTTACTTTCCCTTGGTTTACACTCCTGCTCTCTGATTTGTAGAATTGTAGCACTTTTGACAGGCAAAACACAATTTCAATAAAAAAGACAGTGTCCTGTTCTGTATTTCTGTTTCTTCACAAGAATATCTATTTCTGGAATAGAGATGTCATGGCTTAAAACTATCTGGCAGCCAAACCAGTACTGTGTGCAGTTCTGGAGCCCCCAGCAAACGAAGGACATGGAACTGTTGGAGCAGGTCCAGAGGAGGGCCACAAAGATGCTCAGAGGGCTGCAGCAGCTCTGCTATGAGGACAGGCTGAGAGAGTTGGGGCTCTGCAGCCTGGAGAAGAGAAGGCTTCCAGGAGACCTTAGAGTAGCCTTCCAGTATCTGAAGGGGGCCTCCAGGAAGGCTGGGGAGGGACTATTGACAAGGCCTTGCAATGACAGGATGAGGGGCAATGGGTTTAAAGTGGCAGAGGGAAGATTTAGACTGGATGTTAGGAGGAAGTTCTTTACAGTGAGGGTGGTGAGACACTGGAACAGGTTGCCCAGGGAGGTTGTGGCTGCTCCCTCCCTGGAGGTGTTCAAGGCCATATTGGAGGAGGCCTTGAGTAACCTGTGCTAGTGGAAGGTGTCCCTGCCTGTGGCAGGGGGTTGGAACTAGATGATCCTTGAGTCTCCTTCCAAGCTTACCATTCTATGATTCTATGATTCTATGAATGGATCTTCTCTGTAAACAGTGTGACACAACCTGGCCACATACTCAGAACATGACCAGACACCATTGCCAGTGTGAACATTTACTTTGCATAATAGGCTAAATCCAGCCTATTTAACACCTATTTAACAAATTATATTGCATGCATATACAGATGTGTAAATTACACAGTATTTGGCTTCATGTGGCATTATAGGACACAAGGTGTATGATGGATTTAATTGAACTCCACATGCCCAGTTATTTCTTCCAGGTTAAATGTGGGAAATCATGGACTTAGGTTGCTTTCTTCTCTCAGGCAACCAGCACCACAACAGGAGGACACAGTCTCAAGCTGTGCCAGGGCAAGTTTAGGCTCTTCACTGAGAGAGTCATTCACTACTGGAGTGGGCTGCCCAGGGAGGTGGTGGAGTCACCGTCCCTGGAGGTGTTCAAGGCACGTTTGGACGTGGCACTTGGTGCCATGGTCTAGTCTTGAGGTCTGTGGTAGTGGGTTGGACTTGATGATCTTTGAGGTCTCTTCCAACCTTGCTTATACTGCGATACTGTGATACTATGAGAAGCCTGTGAGATCTACCTCCAGAAGTTATTACTAAGGAGGAGCTGGACATTGCAGTTTTAATGTTGCTAATTCAGACAAATTAATTATCCCAAATAAGTGATATTTTTTTCCTTCTGGAAAATATTCGGTGCTTGACTGACCGAGAAGTTAAATATACAGGTCTGATTTGTTGGTTTTCTGTTGTTTTAATTTGGTGGGTTTTTGGTTTTTTTTTTTTTTTTGGGTTTTTTTTTCATGGAAATTGCAAGATTGAAATGTATCTCCACAACAATGTCATTAAAACTGCAGCATGTACTCTTAGAGTCCATGTGGAAATGGTTGCATTTGTAATTAGAAATAACAGTCTAGTCTGAAAATTGCCTTGCAAAGACTTAGTGTCTTGTCTTACTTCCCAAAAATAGTGATCTGCCATTGTATGCACAACATCTGAAGCATACCTTAGGTTTCTGTGTTATAGATTAGATTTGTAGCTGAATATAGCATATCAGAAGAGATTTTTTTCACTGCAGCACAAAAATAAATGGGAAGGCAGGAAATTCAGAATTGCTTTAAATGATTGTGTTCTTAGATCTGTCTTGCAGGATATTTAGCAATTTATTTTGTCCTGTGGAAGCAATCACATAATGAAAGGATGAAGTTCCTTTGATCTAATCTAATCTCTGTGGGATTTAATAATTTATATCAGAATTTAACAGCACAGTGGAAACCCTTTTTTATATATGGGGGTAGTTTTACTTCTTATCGTTAGATTAGCTCTATGTGAAACAGAGACTTGATGTGAATGGAACTGAGCTGTGTTTGAATGTCCCAGACATTTTAATACCTTTCATTCTACCATATCTCATTTTGGTCCCTGTTCAATAAATGTCTTAAACACATTCTTAAACAGGATCATTTCAATAGGATTGAGGCACATCTATAGATGTTTTATTAAAATTAGGCCAGATTATGAACTTTTCCTTATGATACTTTTGATGAAGAAAAATATTCTGTGACAGATTTCTTTCGTTTTCTGTAGTACCTTACTCTACTGGATTGAATGTGAAGTAAACCACAAATATAAGGGCTAGAAAGAAAAATCTTGTCATTGTCATCTGCACAAGCCTACAGTAATATGACTTTATATCTGACTTAACCAATGGAATGTTTCCCTCCTTTGAGATAGATGCCTGTCTTTTCTTTAGTGTTGCTGGGTAGAGATATGTATGTTAGTAGCTCAATTCATTCGTCTCTAATATGGATGCCAGAAACAGCCCAAAATTTTGTACTCCAAGAGTGTCTTTTGCTGACTTGCACATTGACTCACATTCAACAGTTCATTAGGAGCAGAAGTGAAAAGACCTATCAGACTAAGGTCCTCCATACCTACCAGCCTGTGTCTGAGCCTAGACAATAACAGGCATGTAGGCGAAAAGGAAAGAAACAGAGACATACAAAAATGTCTCAGTCTGGCAAGTTTTCCAGTAATCAGTGGTTTCAGAAATTCCCAAGCCAGAATTTCTGCCTGGCAAGTAATGTTTAATAACATCAGTTGATTTACCCTCCATGAATTTGTTCTTTTTTATATCCATGTGTATTTTTGACCTCCATGAAATCCTGTGGCCATCAGTCCTATAATGTAATTATATGTTGTGTGGGGAAAAAAAAAAAAAAAGACTCCACTTTGGGGTATAACTTACTCTGTAATGCTTTCATTAAATTTCTGCTAGTTCTTGTGCTATGAGATGGAGTGAATATTTACTCTCTGTTCACATTCTGCATATAGCTTATGACTTAAAGACCTCAGTCATTTCACCCTATCAGTCATCTCTTTACCAAGCTTGAGAATCCTAATACATTTGCTCTTTCCTCATATGGAAACCATTTGGATCCAGGCACTACAATGTGAACAGGATTTGAAAAATCAGAATTCAAGGGGGCTTAGTGTAAAGAAAATCAACAATGCCATTGAAAATAGACTCAATTAAACCAAATCATCACCCTAATACTGAGATATGTAACAGAATCCACACAAATACTGAATGTTCATTAATTGCCATATCAAATTTATTTGGCTGTTGTGGATGCATTTTGATAAAATTAATTTAAACTTAGGTTATTGTATTGTGTGTTAGAAAAGTGGATTCCTTCAGAGGAAAACAAAAAATGAACACACTAAGTTACTCATTTTATCTCCATTTTTATTTATGAGGCCCTTCAAGTAGGAGTGAAGGATGTGCTGATTCTTCATCTCTGTACTAACAATTACAAATCAGCCAATACCTGGTGGTGATTTGATCATCTTTGTCATTATGAGGATATTGTACTTTGACTGGAACTGATGGACTCAGTCCAATTCCTAACTGAAAGAATCAATGTTATTTACTCAAAACATCAGGAGAGGGCAAAGAATGAAACATACATGGAGGCACTTCATCTCTCTTTAGATATTTTTGTGACTCTAAAACCCGTGATGTAGCTAAGCTTATGTACCAGATTTGTTCCTGTTATTTATCACCAGTATTACTGCAGCTCCTAGAAGCTCCCATCAATAATAGATCCCCCATTAGAGAACAACATGTTGGTTTCCAAAATATTTTATGTACACATCATTCAGTAAGAGGTGTGTTCTTCCAAAGCAAAACAGAACAATGTGTTTTTTACATGATTCACCAAGATCTGCTGCAAGAAGTGGGGAAAAAAAAAAAGGAAAGCAAGGCTGAAGCAGCACTTCAATATTTCCTTATGTATTTAGAAGGGAAAAAATGACCCTGGTTCACAAACTCCCAAATTGTAATTTACAAAAGTGAATTACACATTAAATATGACAGGTTCAGGTCACTGCAGTTTTGTTCCCAATGGTTGATATTAGAGAATAACTTACAAGTTATCATCTGCATTCACTGTTTGAACCTGTGTGGCATTTAGAGCTCCCTGTTTATCATCTATATAAAGAGAGGAAGAACATCTTTCCCTCCCCAAAGATTTTGTGATTCAGATGCAGACAAGGCTGGAAACCAGTAAGTGGGCATTCAAGTAAATGGACTGGTGGGCAGGTTGTGGTGTCAGTGCACCGGCAGACAAATTCCTATTAAGGAATACTTTAAACTTACTTTGGCATTCAATACTCTAGCAGAGTAGTGTTCTGCTGAACTGCTCTGCCTTATGTTGGAGCAATCTTCAGGCATGCCTCTGTGGTCACCATGAGAGCAATTAACAGCTCCATGGCCATATAAAGAACAGCAAAGTAGTCCATGACAAATCCGATGACAGCAGGGGAAATAGCCCTGAGAACTGTAATTGTAAGGGCTAACTGCAGACCCAGATAGCTCTTAGCTGATGGGCAGGAACAGCCCAAGAGTCAACCGCTACTCAGACTTCAAAGATAAGAACATGCTCTGATTTAACAGCCTATTTCTGTGGGCAAGGCTGTGAACTCTTTACTGCTGTTGAAGACATCCATCAGCTCTTTGGCATTAGTGGGACTAATTCCTGGTTAGAAAGGCAGCAATCTGGCTCAGTGCTGGTCATAAATTTCTCTCCATGTACAGTTATTTTTATCAAGCACATACAGAAGAAAATACGAAATGCTTGGGATATTTTTGCTAATTGCAGACAAATTCTCTGTGCACGAATCATAGAATCATAGAATCATAGAATCATAGAATCATAGAATCATAGAATCATAGAATGGTAGGGCTGGAAAGGACCTCAAGGAACATCTAGTTCCAATCCCCTGCCATAGGCAGGGACACCTCCCACTAGTACAGGTCACTCAGGGCCTTGTCCAATTATATACTGAGGATTTACTTCTCCAGGGTCATTTCTTTGTAGTCATCTTATTTCAGCTTGAGGGGGAAAAAATTATATATACATATACATATATATATATACATATTTATATATATACATATATACATATATATACACATATATACACACATATATACATATATATACATACATATATATATGTGTGTGTGTGTGTGTATATATATATATTTTTATATATATATATAGTCTATAATGTCATTGCCTGGTATAGTTCACATGTATCAGCCTATGTTATAAAATCAGTATAATGGACAAGGAGAAATTATTTCCTTTTACACAGAAGAGGAGAAAGCAAGGTAGTGTGTATTATAGAAAAGGTCACCTTTAGGCATATAAATCTGTCTAGTTCTTCATGCCAGTCTTTTTTTATGCCCTTTTACACTGGGTACAATGCAGAAGGTAAGATCATCTAAACTCATTAGCATAGTTCACGAGTTCATGGTCAATGAATATTCCCTTTTTGCTTTCATTTTATGTTTATTAATCACATTCTAAATGCCAGATTAAGTTATTAATGACATAAAGCAGGTAAATAGTTCACTTTGCATACAGGGATGGGCCAAGTCTGTTTGTTTGAATAGAAAAAAGCAAACTGCGTAAATTTAGGTGAGCGGTCCCCAAGGGACATTGGTTATGTTGCTCTCCCAATAGTGTTTAGATGTTCTATGGATTTCTCCATGACATTCAGCTATGTCAGTGGAACCTAAGGTTTTATTCAGTTCAGTTTATATGGAAGGAGATGCTGAGAGTTCAGTCTAGGGTCCCACACTTGCAGTTTTGGGCTTGATTTAAATATGTGAGTAATCCAGTAGCTACGCTGGCTTTTTTCTCTGCAATGCCACCAAGGACAGCAATCATAGTTCAACAGCCAGATGATCCTTGTATCCATGATTAAAACCTTCCATAAGTACCATGGAAGGGTTTGACTGCTGAAAAAAAAAACACCTTCAATTCCAAATTTTCACATCCATTCCACTCAGAAAAAGATAGATGATTTTGGCGACCATTGATCAGATTAGTAAGACTAACAAATAAAGCTTGCAGAATTAATTCCTGTTAGTGAAGAATTCATGGATTAATGCTCTGTAATGAGGTTACAAGGTGTAGGCTAATTTCAGTAAATTCATTTCCTTTTCAGATTTCAAAGTGGATGATTTGAAAGAAGCATGCTTTTGCCTCTGCTATATCTAATAAACATACTTTGGCTCTGTTGTGGTAGGCCTGAACATGTCAAAAATAGGCTTATACATGTCCTGGCTTGCCCAGGCATGTTCTTCTGCTCTCCCTCTCTCTGTTGTGGGGAGAAGCAACCACAGGAAAGAGGACAAGGGACCTGGAGGCACTGTGGCCTGCCTAGACTTGTTTTGAACCCTGCAGTAAACAAGGTACACAGGGTTGCCTTGTGCAAGGCTGTGCTCTGCTCAAGCTTGGGTAAAGCAAGCCTATGGCTTCACCTAATATGGTCAAACTTGGCTAACTGCCATTCTGATTGGCTATTCTGTGTCCAAAGGCCCATTAGTCTCGGGCTGTATGGATAAAAGGAGATAAGCAGGGAGCACAACCTGTGCTTTGCCATTGTATCTGCTCTCTACCATTGCATTTGTGCTTGCTTATTGCATTATTGTATCCTGAACTGCCTGGAAACTGCCTTCCAAGAGCTTACCAGGAGCAGGCTCTAAATGCCTCCACGCAAATGGCCTGCACAGCCAGCGTGACATTGTGCCAAGCCTGCACATGGGATTGCATCCTGCCTGCACCTCTGCAAGGCTGCCGCTGAATCAGGAGTCAAGAGGAACCAGGTCAGAGACTGTGCCAGACTCCAGCTGCCTGAGAAAAGAGCCTGGGAAGACTTCAAAGCCTCTAATGGCTTTGGGACCACCTTCAGCAACCTCTCCACATGCTTTGGGTACTGTCCAACAATATTTTGTGAGTACTTAAAGCCTCTTGTAATTCACCATTGCCTTCTGCCATAAGTGGAAAGGAGCTCCTTGAGTCCATCTAGTGGGCAAGCGGAGTATTGACCGCAAGCAGCGCACTAACCACAAAGCCTTCTCTGCCAGTTCAATCGAGTTCAATTCATGTTATAGATCATTACTGCTTATTGCTAGAGCCTGTTATTACCTGTATATAAAGTTTCCATGACTGATGCAAAGAACCAATTAGTATTAAAATTAGTGATGGGGGTGGTGAGAGTTCTGAATAGTGAATATTAATAAACAATATTAACTTTTGAAAATATCATCTCACATTAATTAATGTGATGGGTTTAGGAGTTACCCACCCCCCCACACTTTGTAAAATGACCCAGACTAGAACTCAGCCAGCTGGAAGTTTAGATGAAGCTATATTTACAGCTCAGCACAATGTACAAGCAAATATATACACTATATACAGGAATATTTACAGAAATATACAAGGTAAAGGTAATACAGAAACACAACACCCCTCCCAGAAATCAGAGACCCCAGGAGGGGCTCCCAACCACCCTTCCACCTTCTCCCCACCCCTATACCTTACCCTAAGGTTTTGAGGATCAGCCAGAGGAGGAGTTAGAAGAAAAAAGTGGTTAGTGAATTAATTTGTCGGAGAGAAGAAGCCAGAAGTTGCAGGACAGCCCCAGACACTGTATCCCAGAGAGTGCCCCAAGCCCGACTGACTTATCTTTTGTTTTGAGGACTTATTCCTAAACATCACAGCAAGCCTATGAGTGAAGTAGACATCACCATTGTTTTCCTTTCACAGCCTGTAACATAATTTTCTCTATTAAAATATTCCAATTAGCCTTAAACCAGCACAATTAATTACCCCTCCACTACAAATTCATAACAAGCTCCTGAATGATCAGAAAATCCTATTTTTCTGTGATTTGAGCTAAAAGTTCATCACTGAGAACTACAACAGTTTACCCCAATTGTGAAATGGCCCAGAAGAAATTGTAACGTGTATTAGTCTATGTGTTACATGAATGTGAGTTTTGTGTATGTAGTTCATATGGAATATAAAAAGGTAATTCAATTGTATTCACATTTTCATATATTGTATAAAAAAAAGGCTATATTACTACATAACATTGCATGAGCATGGTGTCATGAGATGAAGCAGAAAATCTCCCAGGCCTATTTCTTCAGTAATGCTTCTGTTTTAGTTTAGTCCCCAAGGTTTCTGGCTTATCAGATGCAGACAAAGTGAAATGAAACAGTACAAATGAAAAGTGTTATAGATCCATACATAGCATGATGCAGTGTGGAATGAGACTGAAATGTGTTCTTTAATAATGAATATTAAAGTCAACATTTATAATAGTAACAGGAGATATTGAGTTTTCTTTTCATTTGAGGGTCAAAAGTTAATGTCATGTCTCAGCTAGGGACCTTAGACATACAGTGCCCCATTTATTACTACTGGAGTGTGTCAGCTGAATGCTGGCAAACAGTGTTAGTATCTGGCACAGTTTCATGAAGAATTAAATGTTTGAAAATGCATTGTCACTTTTAAGTTAAAAGTTGGCAATATTATTTCTGAGGTAAACTGCAACATCTCCAACACTAAATGTGTTCTGGCTGACTGAAAGCTTTACTATGAATGACAATAACTTTTTTGACTTGTATCTGTGGCTGATTTTAACTATGAAAAGGAACAGACTTGGAGAATGCTGTCCTTTGTAGCATTTACTAAGGCAAGGCCCTTGTCTCTGTCCTGAACCCACTATTTTCTGAATCAATAAGCCAGATTCATTTCTTCATCTCTAAGTTTGTGTGCATATGTTCATAAAAAGGTTGACATTTGAGTATGAATTTTTGCCAGACCCAAACTTGTAGTGTCAGCCTCAGTTGGATAAATAATCAGAGAAGTGTGCAAAGAGCCATATGCATACTACAGTGTATACCACACCAATCATGTAAGTAAAAATAGGACTTTAAATTAAACAAAGAGCTCCCATGACTGTCTCTCCCTTTTTGTTTTCAGCTCCATCTGCACAACATCAGTGTTTTCATCAAGCAATAATGTGAAATTAAGGGGTTTTTTTCTAGATTTCTTCTGAGTATCTCAAATAATGTTAACTCTCAGCTGACTGAGGCATCATTTGCATGCTCAGTGGTGAATATTGACTCACATCTCATGCTCATCAATATTCCCTGTTTCTTCTTACAGATGTAGAAGTCACGGGTTAAACAGAATTGCTATACTACCCAGATGGTTATGTTACTCAAAATGCCTTTGAAACTATAAGAAATCTTGAACAAAAACACTTCTAGTTGGCTTTCTAGAATAATAATGTAAGGAAATACTGAGAGCAAGTCAAAGCTCTATTTAGGTCTTCTAAACCACCTCTATTACATAGTCAGGATCCACTGTGGTTGCTAAGACAGAGGCAGAAATCTAAAAAGTCACGCAAAAGTTCAGACACATTCTATCCAGAGCCTTGAGATACCTCCTGAAGGAAGTGAAAAACTTTTAAAACATCCTATATGTATCTAATTCAGAACTTCTCAGAACTCTCCATTGCCTGAACAAAGTACAGAAGTTTGACAGTAAAATCAAACACATCCCAGCAGACATCTAAGTCTGTGATATCCTTCCAAGATGTGAATATAAACACTTTCACCTGTTTATCATCTCAAGAGAACCATCTTTCCACTCCCCTGAGATAAAAAGACAGAATTGCAAAGGCAGCATCTTGGAGAGGGTATCTGCTACTATTGCGTGGTTTCTGCTAGGGAGGAGACCTTGCAGAGCGTCATGGAACACAGTTTGATTTCTATGAGCCGGGGCCAAAATTTTCTTTCTTCTTCCTTCTCTCCCCGTTCCCCTCCTTCCTTCTCCCACATGGTGTCTGCTTTCAAGATTGCTTCAATAGCCAGCATTGTCACATGCAGAGATGGATTTCCACAAAATTGATTTCAGCACTTGGATAGAAACAGATTATGGTTCTTTGTAGTCCTAGAGATGAAGTTATTAAATAAAAACTCGCTGTGGAATGCAGCCAAGGTTTTTAGTAAGAGCATTGCAGTGATTGCATAACACAGAGTGTGGTAAGACTAAGAGAACTGACAGAACATAATTATTTTATGCTGTTCATTAGCTTTTTTCAAGCAATCAAACACAGTGGCACATATTAAATTAAGCTGGGCCTCTAAAGAAGGCAATCAAACTACATGTATGATCCAGTAGGATTTTGAGGTGAAAGGTATTCGGACATCTATTTACAAGGTCTTGCAATGACAGGACTAGGGGCAATGGGTTTAAACTGGCAGAGGGAAGATTTAGACTGGATGTTAGGAGGAAGTTCTTTACAGTGAGGGTGGTGAGGCACTGGAACAAGTTGCCCAGGGAGGTTGTGGCTGCTCCCTCCCTGGAGGTGTTCAAGGCCAGGCTGGATGAGGCTTTGAGTAACCTGTACTAGTCAGAGGTATCCCTGCCTATGGCAGGGGGTTGGAACTAGATGATTCAACCTTTCCATTCTATGATTCTCTGATTCTATGATCTCTTAGTTCTCACAAATCTGATTGAAATATAACCATTCTATTGCAATGATTTCTACTCTATTTGAAAGAATCCTTTACAGTTCCTCAGGTGCAGTAATACCATATAATTAACTAGAATTTAACAGCTGCAATAATAGATAAAATTTATGGAGTTAAATATTTCATAGATAGCTTTCCATAATATTTTTAATATTATATATTTGTTACCCAAATACTAGTAGAACAATTGAGCAATGCATTCCTTAATTAAACTGACTTGCACACCATGCAGTTTTCTCACGGTGCTCAGTTAACAGGATTATTCACAGCATTCCCATTAGTATCTTTTCTCCCATCACAGATGTTACAGGATTGAATTTGTTCTGAAAAAAACATTTCTTTTTGTCTTGAAAAAGGATTGAATTTGTTCTGAAAAAAAAAAAAAAAAGAATTTCTGAAAAAAAATTTTCCACACTGCTATTTAATTTCCAGAAACTGTTTTTCTCAGTGACAACAAACCACACATACACTTCTAGCTTTGTGACTCCAAGCACTTACAGCTGAATATGAAACAGAGAAAATATTTGAACAATACACGTGTTAAGAATGGATTAATTCATTCCCTTTTCTATAATTCATCAGTCCAGTATGTAGGACCACCACTTGGAATCTGAAAGACAATGTCTGAGTTTCCTAATCCGTCTGATTTACACTGAGACTTCAAACACATCTCAGGAGAGGACTCTCACTACACGTTGTGAATTGCAAGGATTCTAATCTGCAGTTTGTACAGTCCTGTACAAAATATTGCCTGGTAAACAGTTAGAGGACACTTCAGTTTTGAACATGATTGCNTTGGAGGAGGCCTTGAGTGAGCTGTACTAGTGGGAGGTGTCTCTGCCTATGGCAGGGGGTTGGAACTAGATAATACTTGAGGTCCCTTCCAACCTTACCATTCCATGATTCTATGATTCTGTGATCTACAGATGCATATGTTGTAGATTAATTCAGGGCAAGTATTTCTCATTATTTTCTGCTAGTGCTATGTCCATCTGTCCTATACCCTATCTGTGTGACCTAAGTAGTTGACTGTAATCACTCTCTTTGATATTTGTGTCCTGTATAATATCTAGCTGCTTCATGGAAAAGTGTCATGAGAGAGCCATGTGCTCTGCATTGTCTTGTGAATTTTGAAAACCATAAACTGCAGTATTTAAGCAGAACTGAGCCATAAAAGTTTGATGCCTTAAGGAAGAAAATGGTAGCAATCCCCAGAGTACAAAAATCTTTCCAAACATATGTCCATTTTAGTATCTCATCTACAATATCTGTCCTATTCTAGATCCTTCAGTAGGTGAGAGGAAGAAATATAACTACTTACAGCTCTTCTGCATCTGTCTGCTCTTGAATTTATTCTGAAGATTAGAAGATGCGGAAATAAAAAGAGTATGTGGGAGAAAGTAGTTTTTTATAGGTAACTGACGGACATTTCCACCAGATAGTTTGAACGTGAGGCATTGTTTCTGTGAAAGGATTTAATTTATTTTGCAGCTTACATCTGCACAATTCAAATGTATTACTCAGAAATATTTTTTCTTAAAACCAAGTGGAAACATTATAACAGGCCTATACCATAACCATCAAGCTCTGCTCTAATCTGGAGCAGCTTTACACTTACTTCCCCAGGATGGTTTCAAGGCAAGGCTTAGATATCTGAATCACCATTCTTATCAGGGTTGCTAAGGTGGCCCTAAATAACTCAAATGGAAATGGTTTTGCTTCTTGGCATGCCATGGAGAGTAGTGTCAGTTTATGTGAGTTGTCCTCTAAGATTTGGATTTCTGTCTGTGTGAGTTTTCTCATGCTCTTTTTATACCCAGTGAAGAGAAATTGTGACCCGATTTATCTGATCCTAATGAAACACTTCAGATGGCTTGCAAAATTTTCTGTCCAGTTACTGTAAAGAGAAGATCTGCTGGCAACAGATGCTTAGACTATACTTAGGTGAGAAGAATCTCACCTTAGTTGTCTGTCACTTGCTCCACTGTGTTTGCATACTGAGAAAGCACCATTATTCCAGCCCCGAATGTCTGAATGCTCCAGGCAGAACTCACTGATGCACTAGAGATTGAATAGCACAGGGGAAATGTGTGGATTTGAAAGGGTTAAAGTGACATCATAGGTCTGATATTATGGGCTGATAGTGCAAGAATGTAAATAAACAACAGAACTGCAGAGAGAGAAAAGGTCCATATGTGCTGACATGCCTGTCCTGGCAGAGTTTAACTTAATCCACCCTCCTTGTGTTTTTCACCCTATTCTTCAATCCTGCCTTCCAGAAACAGATTTAGGTATTCCTTTATCTCTGTGAGACTGTACTTCAGTTACCTTCACTAGTAACTTATTCCATATGTCTCTTTCTCTGAGAGTAAGCAGCCCTGCCCAAGTTCCTGTTTGCTCGTTGTTACCTAATATTTCAAGTTGGTGGCTTAGCTTTTACCTTTAAGTAACAATAACAAAAGTCCACCCTTTGAGATTGCTTTATATTTTCACTGATCTCCCTTTCTTAATATTGACAATTCCAACTACACTACCTCCAATATTTTATTTAACCACGTAGAATAAGACCAGTTCCCATAGTTTTCCTTCAATTTCTGTTTAAAAAAAAAAAACAAACAAACAAACCAAAACATATCTGTGCTTTTAAAAAATATTTTTTTTTCTATGATGGAGAGAGAAATCCATCCTGCAAAACATAATCTTTAATCAGAGAATCATAGAATCATAGAATGGTAAGGTTGGAAGGGACCAGAAAGGTCATCTGGTTCTAGCCCCCTGCCATAGGCAGGGACACCTCCCACTAGTACAGGGCACTCAAGACCTCCTCCAACCTGGCCTTCAACACCTCCAGGGAGGGAGCAACCACAACCTCCCTGGGCAAACTGTGCCAGTGCCTCACCACCCTCACTGTAAAGAATTTCCTCCTAACATCCACTTTCAATCTCCCCTCTGACATTTGAAACTCACTGCCCCTTGTCCTGTCATTGCAAGACCTTGTCAATAGTCCCTCCCCAGCCTTCCTGTAGGTCCCCTTCAGATACTGGAAGGCTACTCTAAGGTCTCCTCAAAGCCTTCTCTTCTCCAGGCTGAAGAGCCCCAACTCTCTCATCCTGTCCTTATAGCAGAGCTGCTGCAGCCCTCTGAGCATCGTCGTAGCCTCCTCTGGGCCCACTCCAACACTTCCATGTCCTTCCTGTGCTGGGGGCTCTAGAACTGCACACAGGACTCCAGGTGGGGTCTGACAAGAGCAGAGCAAAGAGGGAGAATCACCTCCCTTGCCCTGCTGGCCACACTTCTCTTGATGCAGCCCAGGACTGCACACTGCAGGCTCATGTTGAGCTTTTCATCACCCCAGACCCCCAGGTCCTTTTCCTCAGGGCTGCTCTCAGCCATTCACCACCCAGCCTGGAGTTGTATTTGTAATCAGGTGACTAATCCAATTAACCCAGTATAGTAGGCAAAATGTAAGAGTTTTTGTATGATAACTTGGAGAACAGAGAAACAAGACATAGTATCCAGTCAAGTAATCATAGAATACCTGGGCTAGTCCACATCATGTCACCAGGGAAAGATGGACTACTATAATATAGGCACAACCAGCAGGAAAGGAGAAAAGGAAGGTCTGAAAAGGATTTGAACTGACATTTCTTCTTGGAAGACAAAATGTGTTTCAAACACTTTTGCCATTAGCTCTGGTATTAACTGCAAAAAATTAAAATAAAAAAAATCAAATATTCTTATTAAGAGAATTACAATGAAATAATAAATCACCGAGATATCAGAATGTCTCTTTTTCTTTTTGTTTTTAAAGATTATATATAATATAATTAACTTCATATTGCTTCAAAGAGTATTAAAATTGAAGAGTTATAAAGTGGAAAAGGGGAGAAGAATAAGAAACTTTTTACTGCCTGAATCTCTTCCGTCTTTTGCTGAGTTTGGTTTACACTGGCATCTTTCCAATAAGTTACTGATGATTTATACCTGCATTTGTGCACTTCTGGCTCTGAGAACAAACTGCTGTTACAGTTAATACATTAGACTAGAATTCAGAAAATCTGACTTTAATTCCTGGGGTTGCCAAAAATGTCCTACGAAAGAGCAGCCTATTAAAAATGATGTTTCCGAAAGCAGATATGTGATTTGAGAGCTTCCTGACTATTTTGCTTAGTGATTTAGGCACTTTCTCCTATCAGTTTCCCTTGAAACCAAGTTCTTGACCATATTCATTAAGGAATTTGTAGGTCTGCATCTTTAGATATAAAAATCAAAACTGAAGTCTTCATGGATCATATGTTAAACTCCTCCTAAATATTAAATACTCTAGGTCCATTTGCTTCCTTCTAACACAATATTTTACAACTACTTTCAGGTCTCCACAAGAATATGCCTCAGCTTCATCTGTCCTATCATCTTTTCCATATTAAACTTCTCACACCAGAGCCTGAGGTCCAGTGGGGTTGCATCCACTTAGTGTTCTTCAACATACTTGGAATATGAGATTCTGCATAAAATATCAGTGAAAATAGTACATTCCCAGGCTCTGCTATTAATGAATAGTACAGGGGTTAAGATACTTACATGGGAAGCAGAAAGACTGAATCTGACTTTCTTTTTATCTATAAGGAATTTAATCTTGACCTGTCTCAGTCTTTTCCTTTTTTTTTTTTTTTTTTTTTTTTTTAAATTTTTT
>WBNM01009999.1:1728-32732 GCA_013399055.1 Ramphastos sulfuratus | reverse complement strand
GTACACAGTACTCCAAATGGGGTTTGAAGCAACCGTAGATGTAATAGGTTATATTAATTAGTGATAGAGTGTATTGAAATATATTAATGTTAATATAATTTTCAATAGAAATCTGAAGGTTATGATAATTGAAATATTTTGAAAGTAAAAATAGACACAATACACAAGTTTGAAACATAATAAGGGAAGGGCCTTTTATTCCCCCTGCAAGGTACCATTTTATTTCAGTTTTGCCATTTATTGTATTTTTTCTAGTTTGCATCCAAGACAATGTGATCACATGACTTCTGGTGACTTCTTAGGTGAGAACTGGCTACCTCTCTCCTGAGGAGAATGATGTGCTCTGCTGTGTTATCATGACGCGACCCGGATCTGTAAAAAACTGCAGTTACCTTTTTGCAGTGTATGACAGTGAGATGACAACTGATAATGATGCAAAGCGACAGGAAACAGAGAGCGTTTCTCTGACTTAGGTATAAACAGTAACTGTAAAGCACCGTTTTGGAGTCAAGTGGTCTGACAGACTAACCAAAGAATTTAAGCTCCTCAAAGCGTTGCGGACATCTGGAATAAGCTTTCTAGATCATCTTGCTTTTGGGAAATAGCCCTGGGATAGTTATTTCCCAGAACATAAATGTCAGGTGACCAAGAATAAGAAAAATCTTAAATTATTTGGATTTTTCTCACATCTCCAAGAAATAAAACCCATGACTTTTCTGCAAAATGAAAGGCCATGAGTGCTGAAATACGAATTATGATTATTAATACTAATAACCAGGTGAAAAAATAAAATTATTTAAAGTATTTATTAATATAAATCTCACCAGAGACCTTATTTATAAGATTCAAACGCATGGTCGTGGGTATTTACACAGGGAACAGACAATTTAAACAGTTAAGCAAAACCAGAAATACAAATATTAAACTGGAAAGAGATTCACAACAGTAATGTTGCTTGCCCACTAGGGGATTTTATGGCCACTGAGCAAGGTGGCTGACACCTAGAACTTTTATGTGAGACTTTTAAGGTTAGATTTGCCATGTTTACTCATGGCCAGGCTGCTTTTATAAGGGACTAATCTCTTTGGCAGGTGCAGGGAAGCAGGTGATACAGGTGGCCAGCAGACTGCAACTTGGGGTTTTCTCCAGTGCTTGAAATGGCTGCTGGTGCACACGGTGAGGCTCACAGGTCTGGAGCACCTCTTGTCCCTGAAGCTTTTGCCATGGCACCTGTACAGTTGCTTGCTATGAGAGGCTTTTTTTGGCTGCAACCTCAACAGTGGCCCTTCATGTTTCTCCAGCCAATACGAGGAAAGGCAAGGCTTGGCCAGTATTAATATAACTTTCCTCAGATGATAATGACCAATAGCAGACAAAAATTAAAGGGAGAAATTTGATACCTTAACCTATGGAACTGAGTTTGCCCAAACATGGCCAGAGATACACAGTCTCTATGCATGCTGCAAGGTCAGACCACATGCACTTGGTCTTCCTGGACGCAGGACATGTCCAGGCAAGTCTGGGCCATCTCCAGGTCACCAGATTTAGAAGCCCCCAGCCCATTGTCTGGTTTAGGGCATGTTTGGGGTTTGTCCTTCCAGGACACATGAGGAAGAATTTCTTTATTTAAGGGTGATGGAGTACTGAAACAGTCTGCCCAGAGAGGTGGTAGGTTCTCCATATTTGGAGACATTTAAAACCCAGTTGGACGTGCTCCTGTGTGTGGCAGGGTTAAAATTAACCCCAAAAGAAAATCACCAGACGAGCTCAGAAGGTTTTGAAGATAAAGCTATATATATACAACAAGCTAAAATCTGAAAGCATATAATACAATGCATATACAGAAAATATATTTACATATACTTACATTTATTTGCTGTTTAGAAACAACAGAGAGGTACCTCCCTGGACAAACTCAGAAAGGGCCAATAGCCACCTTCTCCTTCCCCAGAGAGAAAACCAAGCCCCACTGTTACCTACTTGGACAATGTTAGTGTAGCCATGCAAGATCAGTCAGCATAGGGGACAAGAGGAGGAGGAGGAGGCTGGAAGCAGTAGAGCGAAGAGCAGTTTGTGCAACATATTATATACTAGTCCAGCAAATGAATGAAATTACATAGACATACCTATTATTTTCTTCTATAACCAATCCTCTATTTTATTTACTTTCTATTAAAAAAATGTATGGGAAGTTCCTAATTCTTGTTTATTATTTAGGATTTGGCTAGAGTGTTAGCTCTAACCAACTACACTGTGTGACCTTCTTTAGGTGAACCTGCTTTGGCAGGGGGATTGGACTTGATGATCTCCAGAGATCCTTTCCAACCCCTATCATTCTCTCATTCTGTGATTCTGTGAATCACACACTGACTAGTGCTAAGTGTGAAACCATCTTTCACAACCACACACCTGAAATCTTTCCTGACCTAGAAAAACTCTGAATGCACAGGCATTGTCTGTGACATGGTTAGTTGTTGGGAAGGCCAGAAATATACCAGAAAGCTAATCCAAAGGCAGAGTAAGAATGTTAGAATTCTTTTAGAGTAAGATGATTGTAGAAAGTTTATTGCTGCCTGTCTTCAAGGAAATAAAACCTCTATAAAGATACTCTTGCAAAAAGCCTCTCACTTTACACTATTTATTCCTCCTTTAAATGAGGAATAAATCCCTTAAGTCTGAAAAACATTCTACTTTGTTTTTATCTTGGACTGATTCTGCAAACAGAGAGTAGTGATGAAGTGAATCCAGACTCACAGTGCATTCATATTTTCTACATTATTTGTTAATTTTTACCATTAAAAAAATTATAAAATTGTAGCTTAACCTTATGCCATAATTTATTAAAAAAAATTTCTTCCAGTTAAACGTCAAAGGGTACTTTAGGCTAAGGTATTTGTGTTTAATGGATCATGTATTTAGATCCAGCTGAAGTTATTTGGAAACTTGTGATTCAAACAATCAGCATAGCATTCTGCTTTAGTTTATGAACTGATCATTTGTTTATTTTCACAATCAGATGGTGATTCACAGCCTCAAGACAGACTGTGATGTTGCATCCTGCTACAGACGAGGTTGGTTAGTTCTCACAATATTAAAATGATATTGAAGTGGTGGGACCTGAGACAAGAACTGTGATACAGCACAGGTTAGACCATTTTGTATGGGACTGGAAAAGATTAAACTTGAGACATTTGTATTTCTAGACCAGGAAGTCATTAGCAATTTTCTTGAAGCAAAAGTCGAATCTGTGATTGTAATGGTTATGATGGAAATACTTAATCTGTTTTCAGAAAGCTTATTTAAATTCAGGCCATTTAGCAAATCCAAACAGTTTGGAGCAAGGCTGTTCTGTTTTGGTACCTGAAATCAGTATAAACAGCAGATGCTGGAAGTAAATGTCTCAGCTGTTCATTGCTTTTGTTTTATTTTGTTTAGTTTAGTTCCTTGCAGTATGTCATTCAAAGTGCAAATCAGATGTAATCTCTTTGGGTGCATTCCTACTCCTGCTGGCCAGGAAGAAACAAACAAGATCTTCTCTGTGGCAGCCAGAGTGGTTATTGATAGAGTGTCACTCAGTTGCTATGGTCCCACTTCTAAAAGGTGGGAGGGGAGGCTTTCATGAATCAAGCAGTGAGACATTACATTGAAAGAAAAGAAAAAAAAAAAAAAGAGAGGGCAGAATAAATGAACTATAGGGGGAAAAGAACAAAAGAATTCACAAAACTTCTTTAGAAAGTCTTTGGCTCAGAATTATTTGGAAATGGGAGCTGAAGGGACAGGGAATCATCCTCTCTAAGCTGCTGAGAAACACTCCAAGTTACAAAGCTGGAAAATGTCACTAACAATATATTGCTGTTTTCCCTCTCTCACTCCTACTTTTTCCCTGATTCCAATGATTTAAAGTGAGCTGTGATTAGCCTGGTGACCTTGGTGGGTGATTTCCCTGAAGAGAAAGTAAACCACAAAATTTAAATGTAGTGTTTGATATAAGTGCGAGTCAAGCCTCACCTTTTTATGGCTGGAAAAGAAAGGAACACAAAGGACTTCTGATTCCACTTTAATGGCTTCACTTTAATGGTTTCACTAATAGTCAAATTATCCAGTGTCAGAGTGTGCCTGAGACAGGCCTCAGCATTTTTCTGGTGTAAAGAAAGAAGTCACAGGAGACATTCTTTTTCCCTGTCATAACCAGGTGTTTGTAACTAAAATCATGCATCCTCTTTTTTTTTTATCCTCTGGCATGTAATGAGCGTTCGATCTCTCTTCACCGAACTGTGTTCTTTAAGCTTGTTTCTGATATACATTGGAAGATGGGATATGGAAAGAAGACTTTTAGCTGAATACTTGCAATATTGAGCAAGTTGTAATCTTATGCTCCACAAGAATTAATTGTCACTGGCCCTCAATGTACTTGTGAATTATGAAAAATGAAGAGAAGCATTTAGAAATGTAGGGTTTGCCATACTGTCTCTGGCTTGAGATCTATATTGTCTAGTATTTTACCTCTGAAAGTCTCCAAAAGTTAATTAAAATGAGGTTTTTACAGAAAATTTAAATATGTGATTCTCTGTTCTGTTACCAATATAACATCAGTTTTGGTGGAGGGAATATATGGCATTAACTAATAGACAAGCAAGAGGAGTGAGCTTTATGGAGGAAACTAAAATAATATGTCTTTGGATTTGCTCATAGTAATTTATGTCTAATTGTAACCAGATACTACACTTAAATACTGGATTACATCCTAAGATGATGTAAATTTTATAGCTTTATTTCTATCAGCAGTGCTATTCTGAGCAACATATGCTCGTGGCATGATTCATGGTGAGAAAGAGCAATTGCCATAACAGAAATTTCAAATAGGAGTTAACTTTTGTTCGCTTGCCCCCCTCTATTTTAATGTCCTTCTCCCTCTCAATTTAAAAGTTCATACTTCATTTGAATTTATAAACCAGGCTAAACAGAAGCTTAATCTGTTTCTCTGCTGTCCTGTATCCTTTGTAGCCACTTTGGAATAAATCTGAAAGGCTTCCACTTGTATTTAGCGGTGTTCAGTATTTATTTCATCTGAGTATAAATGACAAAAAGATAGAGGGTAACGTATGATAGGAGTACAAAACCTCAGTAGAACTAAAGGAAAGCAGTGGTTGCTTCTGTTCACGATTCTTTGATGGCAGTAGATTAATTGCAAAATACAGATAATGTGTTTTTGGAAAAAGAGGTGTCCCACGCTATGTCAGCATGCTGTCTATATAGGATTGTTTACAACAGATAACCAAAAGAGAGACATAAAACTGTATCAGCCTTGCATGTAAAATGTCAATGCTAACTACATATAAATTAGTATATACCACCATTCAAATTATACATCCAAAAATCAAACTTGGTTTAAAATCTGGAAAAGCAGAATTGTCCATAGTATAACAGAACCATAGAATCACAGAATGTCAGAGACTGGGAGTGACCTCGAAAGATCATCTAGTCCAACCCCTCTGCCAGAACAGAATCACCTATATCAGATCACACAGGAATGCATCCAAGTGGGTCTTGAATGTCTCCAGAGAGGAAGTTTATTGCATTTAAAGACTTAAAAGATATTTTCTATCAATGCCATACAACCCCCCTCTGCTAAAATATGAAATGCAAATATTCATATAGATGAGATACAAAGTTAACTTTTGATTTAGGGTTAACTTTTGGGAAGGGATGACATCCAGAGGGACCTTAACAGGATGGAGAGGTGGGGCCAAGCCAACTTCACGAGGTTAAACAAGACCAAGTGCAGGGTCCTGTATCTGGGTCGGGGCAATTCCAAGCGCAGATATAGGCTGGGCAGTGACTGGCTTGAGAACAGTCTTGAGGAAAGGGGCTCGAGGGTACCGGTGGATGAGAAGTTCAACACATGAGCTGCCAGTGTGCTCTTGCAGCTCAGAGCACCAACCGTATGCTGCGCTGCATCAAGAGAAGCATGGCCAACAGGTTGAAAGAGGTGATTCTCCCCCTCTACACTCTGGTGAGATCACACCTGGAGTCCTGTGTCCAGTTTTGGAGCCCCTATTAAAAGAACGATATGGACATGATGGAGGGTCTCCAGAGAAGGGCCATGAGGATGATCAGAGGGCTGGAGGACTTCTCCTATAGAGACGGACTGAGAGAGTTGGGGCTGTTCAGTTTGGAGAGAAAAAGGCTCCAAGGAGACCTTATTGCGACCTCTCAGTATCTGAAAGGGGCCTACAGGAAAGCTGGTGCGGGACTTTTAAGGATGTCATGTAATGATAAGACTAGGGGCAATGGAGAAAAACTAGAAGTGGGTAGATTTGGATTAGAAATTAGGAAGAAGTTCTTCACCATGAGGGTGGTGATATACTGAAACAGGTTGCCCAGGGAGGTGGTGGAAGTCCCATCTCTGGAAGTTTTTAAGGCCAGGCTAGATGGGGCTCTGAGCAACCTGATCTAGTGTGAAGTGTCCCTGCCCATAGCAGGGTGGTTGGAACTGGATGATGCTTGGGGTCCCTTCCAGCCCTGGCAATTCTATGATTCTATGATTTCTTGATATCTTAAGCATATCATGGGTTTTATCAAGGCTGAGGGTTTCTAGCAAAACAATTTATCTGCTGTTAGTTTTCAAACTATTTTTTAATTATATTTTTGCGTTATGAACCTGTCCCAGGTTGGGAACTATAGGGTTAAAATAGTCTTCTAGGGACTTGAAGATTTTGTTATTCAATCCCACAATTCTGCTATCTCTTCTTAAGCTCACGGCAAGGCCAACTTGTTCTCCTTTCCTCCCCCTCCAGCCTTGCATCGGGCAGGAGCTGCGTTATCGGGATAAACATGTAAGGATAGGCCTGGTTGGGGCCTCCAGAGGCTGTGCTTAGGCCTCTTGGATGGTGGAGGCATGGGGGGGTGGAGAATTGGAGCGCTGGGGATGATAGATTTAGTTTTGGGCTGGGGGAAAATTCAGGGGGTTCGCTTTATGGATTCTGTATCTCTTTTGTAATTTCTATCTGTAACACTCTCTCCAAATACAATTCTGTTTTTTTCTCCAATTCGTTTGAGAGCTTGACTCTGTTGGCTCTTTAAACCCACGACAGAACCAAGCATATCAGATATACTACCACATGCTAACACTATGAACAGGTTATTTCAAACCTGTTAAGATATGTATACTGTGGTGAAGGAAGTGAGAATGCTGCTATAAAAGACTCAGCAAATATAGAGAACATTTTTCACAAGTTCCTAAGAAAAGTTAATTAACGAACCATATGGGAGTAAACACAAAAGACAAAAGATGCTGTGCTAGCATGAAGACAGCAGACTGAATAAAAGCAATCATATGTGTATTCCAGAGGAGAAATAAAAGCAATATCTTTTCACTCAGAAAGCACCTCTGAGTCTGATACAGTAACTCTGGTAATAATATCTTAGTGACTTACAATAAATTCAAAACAATGCTAGGTTTTTGCATTGAAAATAGTGATACAGAGAAACTTTCCACAGTAACTCCCTGATGAGGGAAGTCCTCTATCAGCTGAGTTCCCTCTGTGGCTGTAGTTCAACTTTATATACATAACCAAGGCTGTCTGGCTCCAGTATCTGGTTTTCTAGCATTCACTTAAATCTGGCTAGATATAATCCAAAATCTCTAAATCAAATTCAGCCTTGGTGCCCTGAAAAAAGCATCATCAATATCCATGACATTATGCCCTTCAATCAAAAGCTCATAGAAAAAAAAGATTCCACTTGGCAGTCATTGCATAGTGAGCTGCTGCTACAAAATCAGTGTGCAAGAAATGTATAGGGTGTCTTACCCATTTAGAGCACTCACATCAGAGCTGATAACATCAGTGGCCTTGTAATAGTTTTCAGCTCAGGTACCAGAGTACTTGAGCCTGATTCATGCTACACACAATTGTGGGGGTTTTGGTGCTGGTGGTGTTTTTAAGGTGCTTATTTGTTGGGGTTTTTTATTTTGGTAGGTTGGGGTTTTGGTGTTTTTTTGGTTTGGTTTTTTTTTGGGGGGGGGGGGGTGTGTTGTTTTATTTTTTTTAATTGGTTGAGTTTTGTTTTTATTTTTCTTAATGTCTTTCTTAATGTCTAATTCAGAACAAAATCCCAGGGAAGTGGAATTGAGAGATTTGAGTATCCTTAGGCTGATTTAGGATCTTAACCCAGATTTTTACTTTTTAGACAAAAGGTCTGGAAACAAAACTTGTATGTAAGAAATGTTTCTACAAAGCTGTGTTTTAAGTGAAGGCGACAATAATAAATATGTGTTTCTTCTATTTTTTTTTTTAACAGTCCCTCAAATGCGGAGCCTAAGGATTAACTTGAACAGTTTGACACAGTTTCTTACATGCAGCTAGGAGCCCAACAACCTTTGATTGATTTCCAGTCTATAAATAGTTTTGAGGGCCAAAGACTGAAAATCTTGGGTCGTATTACAAGTCAGTACACTGTAGCTTCCTAAATATGCATCAGTTCAGTAGAAGGGATTCTGTTCCCTGTTAGAGACACCTAAGCCTTCCACATGCTCGTTCTTTCCAAGTGGCAAATGAATTTTAACAGAAAGATTCACCTGGAAACACAGATCGCATTTGCAGTATTACAGCAATTACGGAAAAGACTTATTGAGTTATATGGTGTGGGAATCCAATGTAAGAAAGAAAAATAATGAGCAATGTATAAGCACATGACCTTCATTCCCACAGCTTCAGGATGCCTCCCACAGGGGCAGAAAGATAGTGGGACACCTGGCCCAGGGGCAAAACAAGACATGATGTGTGTTAAAGACTGGGCTATACTCACCTCCATTATGTTAATGCGTTGTTTGTATGGTGGGACAAAAGGAGTCACCCGAAGGATGATCAAGGCCTTTTGGTCTTTAGCTTTTGGTCCTCTGTTCTGCATGGGTCCTATGCTTGCACTGGCCTGGAATAAAGAGCACCTGCTTCAATCCAAAGTGTGTCATTGCATTTGTCAGATTACTGGCAGCACCAAGTGGTGGAGAATGTGGGCAATGAAAGAAGCAGTGACAATATGGTACTCATTTATGGTGACCAACGTGGATATGGAAAGGAACTCGTATAAATATTTAACATATACTGTTAACTAAACCTATAGATAAAGCATATGTTTTACCTGACTTCATGAGTAATTATACTAGTGCCTAAAAACTCTAACTGAAATCAGGGCTTGTTTGTTTGAAACAATATGCAAGCATATAACAAGAGACAGTTCTGACCTCAAAAGAAACAACAGAAGGCATTTATCAGCATTCTTGCTATGTATTATAATGTCTTACACAAATTTCTCAAGGGTGTCTTTGACATTTCAAGAATGACAGAAGTGAGTGTTTTAGAATTCTAAAAACTATTTTCTCCTATGCTATGTCAAACCTTACATGGGGCATAATTAAAGTTAAGTTCTACTCCATGATATTTATGAGTCAAGTGCAAAGTTTAATGTTAATATTCTCTGGCAAATTCATGAAAGGTAGAAATGTGTTCATTCGCAGCTGTTTCTATGAGATATGGTGAGCCAGATCTCTAGGAGTTTGAAATTGTCTTTGAGAAAAACTGTTTTGGGTGCAGTGGTCAACAACCCATTTCATGTAACCTGCAGCATCTTTGGGCAAATACTTATGATGTCTAGTTTAATTTTCCAAATCTTCAGTAGCTGTCATAGAAATGACAAGTTTACTTTCTGAAAACATTGCAACAGAAGAAACTCATCTAAAATTTAAGCAAAAAAAAAGTAAGGCCAGGTTAACTTTTAAGTTTAAAGGCACATAGCACATAGAATATTCTTCCGTTCCAGAATCTGCTCTGAAATCGTGTCACAAAATCTTCCAAAATCACCTAATTCAAACGCACATGTTAGAAGGAAATAAACATTTGCTACCGCAGGATCCAAGATGAGACAGAAAATACATGAATGTTTAAATTACATATTGAGGGAACATGAGGGAAGAAAGCTTTGAAAAACTAGGGCAGATACTCTGGGAACTGCTGTGAGTGTTGCTTAGCCAGCACCTTAACAACAGGCAGGAGTCCAATTGCAAAGGTCTGTAGAAAGGCCAGAGCAGAAGCCATTCCTGTCCAGAGCAATTGCTGTGGGGAACTGTATCATATTGTGTGGCTGGAGTGCTCTATAGACACCTCCAGTGCTCCAGGGTACAGTACTATGATTGGGCAGTAACCCAGCACAACCCAAGGGGAGCGAGAAAGGACTTTTCACTAGGCCAGCAAGGCACTTTACTTCTCACTCAGCCTGCACTTAGAGTCTGCAAGAGACCGAGACGAAGCTACTGGTAAACTGGCAACAGAAGCAGATGTTTGTGGAATTTATATTCCTGTCAGGTTTTTCTAAGCTGTAGGATGGGGAAACACTCTGTTATTGTCCTAGTTTTACTGGGAGAGAATTCCAGGCTAGCCACAGGCTGCAGGCCATTTAACAGTTCTGAATCAGTCTACAACAGCTGACCTGAGTTGGCCACAGGTGTATCCTGTGACACTCAGTGGAAAGGAGAAAGTTTGTTGAAGAGAGGGAACTTTTCCTAGAGTTTTATGCTTTGGCTCCTCTTCACCCTGCTGCTTTTCCTGCTCTTGAGGCCTGTCTTCCCAGGTGTTGTGATTGCTGCACTTTTACTGGACCGAGTATAGTTTTATGTATCTTGTACTGACATTGGTTTTACAGAATTACAGAACATTAGAGGTTGGATGGGGCCTCCAGAGATCATTGAGTCCAACCTCCTCTAGGACAGTTTGCAAAGGAATGCATCCAGGCAGGTTTTCAGAGTCTCCAGAGAAGGAGATTCCACAACCTCTCTGGGCAGCCTGTTCCAGTGCTCTGTCACCAGCCTTGTAAAGAAGGTTCTCCTTATGTTGAGGCAAAACCTTCTATGTTCCAGTTTGTATCCATTGTTCCTTGTTTTGCTACTGTGCACCACTGAAAAGAGATTGGCCACATCCACTTGACACCCACCCCTCAGATATTTATAGACATCAATGACATCCTCTTTCAATATTCTCAAGACTAAATTGCTCCAGGTCTCTCAGTCTCTCGTCATGGGATAGGTGCTCAAGTCCCCTAATCATCTTCATGGCTCTCCATTGGACTCCCTCTAGCAGGGCCTTGGCTCTCTTGAATGAGGAGCCCAAAACTGGACACAATACTGCAGGCGTGGTCTCACCAGGGCAGAGTAGAGGGGGAGAGGAACCTCCCAAGACCTGCTGGACACACTTTTCTTGACATACCCCAGGATATCTTTGGCTCTCTTGGCCACAAGGGCATATTGCTGTCTCACTAAGAACTTCAACCTGAGGGTCTTCTCTCTTTTTCCCAATTCCCCTTCTCTTCTGAGGAGGGGTTATTGGGTGTTACAATAACTGCTACAGTTTAGCCTCAGTTAGAGGCTAAATGTAGAGAGCTGTACAGCTAACATTTAAGGAGGTTTGTAGCCTGTGTGTGTAGAGAGCAAGGAAGATGTACAGCAAGGGCTGCAGGAAAATTACAGATTCAAACCCCTCACTGGCAGCTATCTGTACTCCAGTGTCTGTGCNGTTTTTCTAAGCTGTAGGATGGGGAAACACTCTGTTATTGTCCTAGTTTTACTGGGAGAGAATTCCAGGCCAGCCACAGGCTGCAGGCCATTTAACAGTTCTGAATCAGTCTACAACAGCTGACCTGAGTTGGCCACAGGTGTATCCTGTGACACTCAGTGGAAAGGAGAAAGTTTGTTGAAGAGAGGGAACTTTTCCTAGAGTTTTATGCTTTGGCTCCTCTTCACCCTGCTGCTTTTCCTGCTCTTGAGGCCTGTCTTCCCAGGTGTTGTGATTGCTGCACTTTTACTGGACCGAGTATAGTTTTATGTATCTTGTACTGACATTGGTTTTACAGAATTACAGAACATTAGAGGTTGGATGGGGCCTCCAGAGATCATTGAGTCCAACCTCCTCTAGGACAGTTTGCAAAGGAATGCATCCAGGCAGGTTTTCAGAGTCTCCAGAGAAGGAGATTCCACAACCTCTCTGGGCAGCCTGTTCCAGTGCTCTGTCACCAGCCTTGTAAAGAAGGTTCTCCTTATGTTGAGGCAAAACCTTCTATGTTCCAGTTTGTATCCATTGTTCCTTGTTTTGCTACTGTGCACCACTGAAAAGAGATTGGCCACATCCACTTGACACCCACCCCTCAGATATTTATAGACATCAATGACATCCTCTTTCAATATTCTCAAGACTAAATTGCTCCAGGTCTCTCAGTCTCTCGTCATGGGATAGGTGCTCAAGTCCCCTAATCATCTTCATGGCTCTCCATTGGACTCCCTCTAGCAGGGCCTTGGCTCTCTTGAATGAGGAGCCCAAAACTGGACACAATACTGCAGGCGTGGTCTCACCAGGGCAGAGTAGAGGGGGAGAGGAACCTCCCAAGACCTACTGGACACACTTTTCTTGACATACCCCAGGATATCTTTGGCTCTCTTGGCCACAAGGGCATATTGCTGTCTCACTAAGAACTTCAGCCTGAGGGTCTTCTCTCTTTTTCCCAATTCCCCTTCTCTTCTGAGGAGGGGTTATTGGGTGTTACAATAACTGCTACAGTTTAGCCTCAGTTAGAGGCTAAATGTAGAGAGCTGTACAGCTAACATTTAAGGAGGTTTGTAGCCTGTGTGTGTAGAGAGCAAGGAAGATGTACAGCAAGGGCTGCAGGAAAATTACAGATTCAAACCCCTCACTGGCAGCTATCTGTACTCCAGTGTCTGTGCAGCAATTGTTTGTTTTTTTTTTTCTTAACTCCATTGTTAAAATGCCACATATTGCAGCACCAGGAAGTGGGCAGGAAAAGTGGTGGCCACATAATGGGGGGGAAATTGGTCATTCTGGATCTCTGCATTTCTCCCATTTTTGTGGCATCTCTAGAAGCTAAGAGGCTTGTGGAAAGGACTGGAGTTAGAGGCACATGGGTGCCACTGTATGTCCTTGATTCTGAGCTGCAAGTATCACAGCAGAACAGAGCTCAGAGGAGAGTTTATTCTGCTAAAATGTATTTTTCAGTTTAAGCTGAACACCAGTTGACTGCTCCCTTATTTGGAGTTTTAAATGAGGTAGTTTCAGTATATCTTCTCTTTGATATTGTAACCACCTGGGAGGGTAATTTAGGAAGATGGGAGTGTGTAAGTCACGTAATTCTTATTTTTACTCCATTTAGGTAAATGCTTGTCTAATTCTTCTGAATATTATAAGTATTAAAAAATACTGAGTGACACATAAAAAATTTAAGGCCAAATTACAGACAAGACTCTCAACTCCTTTAAGGAATAAGATTAATCATGTTTAATTTTTGATAAATGTTGCTGCATATGGTTGCTTGATGGATAGGTATCTCAATGATTTACCTGAGGTTTTAGGTGGTCATTCCTTCACATGCTGGAGTGTAATTTGTGTGGAAGAAGTGCTGCTCTGCTCTGATTGAAAATGGGAGGTAAGATCATACCACAGGTACCAATGTGGCATCATATCAAAAACATAAAGTAGGAGGTCTCTGTATCAGGATGTAAGGGAGTATCAAATGCAGGCAGAGCGCTTTGATCTTGTCACATTGAAGAGTAGTAATGCAAGCCACTCCCAGAGTAATAGCATTGTATCCAACTTGGAAGAACAAATAAAGAGTGTGACAGTTTGGGAGTTCCCTGCCCCCCACACTTTGTAAAATGACCCGGACTAGAACTCAGCAGGCTGGAAGTTAAGGAATGAAGCTCTGTTTACAGCTTAAGCACAATATACTAGCAGATACATACACTATATACAGGAATATTTACAACAATATACAAGGTAAAGGTAATACAGAAACACAACACCCCTCCCAGAAATCAGAGACCCCAGGAGGGGCTCCCAACCACCCTTCCACCTTCTTCCCATCCCTATACCTTAACCCAAGATTTGCCTTACCCTTGGAGGATCAGCCAGGGGGGTTAGAAGGAAAGTGGTTAGTGATGTTACTTGGCAGAGAGGAGAAAAACCAGAAGCTGCTAGACAGCCTGAGACGCTGTGCCCCAGAGACACTGAGTTATCTTTGTTTTGAGTACTTTTTTTAAACATCTCAGCAAGCCTATAAGTGAAGTAGACATCACCATTGTTTTCCTTTCACAGCTTGTAATATAATTTTCTCTATTAAAATATTCCAATTAGCCTCAAACCAGCACAAAGAATAAAATGAGTTTGGAGACAAGGAATGCACAGAAAACTATAGTCCAATGGGTTTGTAAGAAATTATCTGTCTGAGTTATCCCAAAAGAAAGACAATACCATGTGAAACTTCTGGACCCAGAAGTCAATGCTCATATGGATACAGATTGTATCAGGCACTGTTTAAGAACACAGACATAGTGTTTGCTTGAAATAAACAAATCTGCTTAGAAGATTATACACTTTAACTGCAATAGTTAATAGACCTAAAACAACAACAGGAGAAGAATAAGCAAGAAAATAATTATAAAATTTCCAAATCACTCCCTCTGAAAGTATAACTTTTTTCTTTTTATTTCAAAGTCTGCTTTTCCTGCATAAAGTAAAACACTGAATATCAAGAAGAAATTCAACACATAAATATAAGTGGAAAGTTATTTGGAGGTAGATTATAAATCATGACAGAATTTGCAGGCAACAATGACAACTCTACTAGTTCTGTAAACTTAAATCTTTATTTCGGATTCTGGGTTGAGACAGACAAAAAAGGCATGGCAAAATTCAATCAAATGGTATAGCTAAAGAATATTTTTTATAAAACCAAAATGTCAGAGTAAATGGTTCAATTTCACAGGTTTGTTTTTTTTTCTTATTATCTTTTTCTTTCTGTAAGATTAATACATTGCAGTACTTATGACTTTTCCAGACCCAGATGGATTACTGGTATGTTTTGTTAAGCCTTTTTTTGTATTGTATTTCTCATAAAGCTTAAGCAAATCTGAGCAATGAAAACCACAGCTGAATCTATAAGTTGTTGTCTAATTCTTGATGTTCTTGGAACTATGACCTTAGTGGTGGCCAATTACAACGATTAGAGTTGCTCTCATATTAGCTCTGCTATTCTCATTTTACACCTATGGCACTGCTAGGCCTTCCATGTCATCAGGAAATTGAGGAAGCAATGCACGTTGGAGTCAATTAGAGCTTTTTGGCACATATTTCTACAACAGATGTACTTCTTAGACTGGGATTTGTGTTATTTTTCAGGCAAAGAAATACTGAAGAAAAAAAATCAAAATAATTGAATCTCTGTAGAACAGACAGGAACGTTCAGTTAGAAGAGAGAATAATTCAAAAGGTCACTCAGAAGTGAAGTAGGATAAAAAAACCAGATTTTAGATGTTCATTAAAAGAAAAAGAAAGGACATNATCACCATTGTTTCCTTTCCACAGCCTATAATATAATTTTCTCTATTAAAATATTCCAATTAGCCTCAAACCAGCACAAAGGGTCACAGCACAAGGTTTCAAAACAATTGCAGTACGTTAGCAGAGAGTGTTTGTTAGCATAGCGCCCAGTTCTTCAGCAGCTTAGTAACTGTGAAGCTTACACGAGATCTCTATGAATTCATTCCTTCAGCTATGTGCTGTGTAATCTTGATGGTTTGTTTTTCATGAATGCCAAGACAAACCTTGTGAATAGCACCAGCAGTTTAAAGGCTCATCTGGTCAAAAGATGAAAAAGATGTGTTATGTTGAATGTTGGTGTGCAATAACCTATTCAGAAAAGAAATGTTGCCGCTCTGTGCTTCCATACCTCTTTGTCATTATGGATATGGTCAAGGTGTTTTCTAGGAAGTACAGCTTCCTGCTGCAATTGCGCTTCAAATTTATTCAGAGTTGAGTAGCAAGTATCCCGAAGCAGATGCATATGCAGCTCTGCTGGAATTTCTTTCCACTGTGACTACCTATAAATCAGTGCATAAATCTAATTCTCAATTTATGTAGCAATCTTTAATAAAGGTCTGATAAATAAATTTTAAACACTCAGGTAGGTTGTATCAGCAGGGTCTTTCTTATAGGCACTGATCCTGACCCTTTTGAAGAATGACATTTTTGAGGTAGAGCTCTTATAACCATATGAGAAAGATTATGCTCACAATAGCAAAGGAAATTGTATTTATGCATCCATGATTTCTAATTTTACTATAAAATGTAATATTTGTTAGATTTATTTAAATTGGAACATGCTAAAATTCTTCATAACCTTTTTTTTTTCCAAATTAATATTACATACTGATATCTCTGTTTAGTAATCATGCAGTAAAACTTTGCTTCCAGATTTCAGTTGTAATGCAGATATTTTTAGAATAAATGTCTGTAGCTTTCTTTCCATGTATTCAACTTCCATTACAGTAGCCTCATCCCAATATATTCTAGTAAAGAATTGCATGACTAGTCTAACTTCTATTTCTACTATGTTTAACCTGAAGTAGAAAATTAGTTTTGAACCTAAATCAAACATTGATTACAATATTTAAGTAACACCAGTTAGTGAACTTGTCATTGCTATTTCTGTTGATGAATCTGAAGTTTGTAACTTCTGTTAAAACTCCATATTAAACAAGCTACAGTTAAAGCTCAATATGTGCCATAATGTAAGATAAAAGTTTAATACTAATAATCATGGAATGTGATGATATGCAATGACCTGTTAATTACATTTTCCTCTCTCTGTCATTCATCTTTGAAAGTGCAAACAGTGCCCCTTTTTGGATGTCATTGCTGTATCTTAACTTGCTTTTATCAAGGCATCCTAAAGAGATAAAACTCTATCAGGCTCTTTACAAACACCAGGTTTGCTCAGCATGGAGAAGAGAAGGCTACAGGGAGACCTTAGACCAGCCTTCCATTACCTGAACAGATCCCACCGCTGCCACTAAACTACCTCCCTCAGCACCACATCCGTGCCTATTTTAAACTCCTCCAGGGGTGGTGACTCCAGCACCTCCCTGGGAAGCCCGTGCCAGTGCCTGAGAACTCTTGCTGGGAAGAAATTGTTCCTAATGCCCAAATTGAACCTCCCCTGGCACAACTTGAGGCCATTTCCTTTTGTCCTGTCACTTGTATGTTCAGAGCAATGGCCAAGAACAAACAACTAACAGAGAACAAGTGAAGAATATGGAAATAATTCTTCCTGTAGCTGTTAAGCCAACTTGAAACTCCAAATGCCCAGCAGATTGACACATGTGCATTGCCAAGTGAACACTTCCATGGTGTCGATGGCACACATTGTCCAACAAGAGCTGAAGTTTAGCTTCAGACAATCTGGGGCTCTGGGGAGACCTTAGAGCAGCATTTCAATATCTGAAGGGGACCTACAGGAAGGCTGGGGAGGGACTGTTAAGAAGGGCCTGTGGAGAGAGGATGAGGGCAATGATTTGAAACTGGAGCAGGGCAGATTTATGTTGGACATCAGGAGGAAGTTCTACACAATGAGGGTGGTGAGACACTGGAAAAGGTTGCCCAGAGAGGTGATGGAAGCCATATCCGTGAAGACATTCAAGATCAGCCCTGTTGTGTCCCTGTGCATCCTATTCTAGGTGAAGGTCTCCTTGCTGATTGCAGGTGGGTTGGACAAGATGACCTTTGAGGGTCCCTTCCAGCCCAAAGGTATCTGAATTCCATTAAGAATAGATCTAACAAAACTATAATTGATGCTGTGCTCACCAACAACTATCTTCCTTTTGATGAAAATGAGATCTGAGATTGTTTTTTTTTCTTTTTTAAAGTGAAAACATAGTTCTTGTCAGCTCTGTAGTGCACTGTGAAAACAACAGCAGTGAATTTACCAAGGTGAGTCTCTTCAAGACTGAGAACAGAGTGAAATATTTACAAAATAATCAAATTGCTTGTTTCCAAATATCTGTCAATGCATGAGTTATTTCAAAACATTTCATTACAATAATCAGTGCAAATATTTCATATTCTCAGTTCATCTCCAAATCCAAGTTTATTCTCGATGAAGTGTCTTCAGTGAGGATGGCCTTGAAACCTCTTTGTGACAGATTGTCACTGACATGCAGGTCAATCTCTGACTATGTGAATTATGAAACAATAAAATAGCTCCTAGGTTGTCAACAGTATGATCACCGTAGAGGAATGGTCTTCATTCAGATTATCCTAAAATGAAGAAAAGGATCTGAGTAGACCTTCTCAAAACCTGTCTATCTTTCTATTCTAAGGAGCTATCTGTGCGAAGTGTACCTAAGTACACGGTCCTACAAATGTCACTTTTTTTCCCTCACGAACATTCTTGGGGAAGAAGAAAAAACAAACAAATTTTGTTTTCAGCCACAAAATATGCATAATATTTTCTGTGTATTTCAGATTCCTTCATACTGCAGTCAAATAAATTAACTTTTAAAAAGAGGAGGTTTTATTTTTAGCTCCGTTTCTTCACTTCTGCAATTTTTTTTTGGAGATGTTGTTACTCTTCTCTACCTGCCATCTTCTGAGCTGTGACTAACTTTTATAACATTCTCTGTTTACAAATGCAAAATTATAGAGATTCTCTTTAGACTAACTCTAAAATAGCTTTTCAAACTATCAAGGTCTGAAAAGTATGTGTCATACAACACTTAATTTGAATATTATTAAACATTAATTTAAAAAATAATGACAAGAGTGAGTTTGTGTTGGTGTACTGCTTTGAAGAGCACAATAAATGTGTTTGACACATACATCACCACCAACAGGATAACTGCTTCCTCACATGCCATTTATTATGTGCTGTCCCAAAAAGATGCATTTTAGTGAAAGCATGTGCCTTGTTACTTTCACCTACTAAAATATCATGTTTGAGCATACAATAAATGTACCATTAGAAAGTTCATGTTACATGGCTGAAATTCTGGCCAGCAAGAAATCACCCCCTGACTTTGAAATGGGTCATATAGTTGATGAAATGGTTTGGGAATTCATTGTGTGTGGGTTTTTTCAGGTGTCTATTTGTATAAAATAAGTCTTAAGAAGAACTTAAATGGATTTTGTTGATTTTCTTTTGTTGTGTGTTTGTTTGCTTGTTTTCCCTAGGGAAAAAACAAACAAACAAACAAACAAACAAACAAACCCCAAACCTAATCTAAAGTAGTTTCATGAGCACCATGACTTTGAGTAGAAACAAAATCAATGATAGCTATTGTAAGTGTTACATGACTTAACCTATTACAAGTCTGGAAAGATCCTGTGGATGTTTCAGTGGCAAAAGGGATATGTTTTCCTGAAAATAACCTAATGCTGAAAAAAATTATGTTCAAGATATTACTTTAAAATGTGAAGTTGAACTTCTCCATATTTTTCAGAGGAAAAAGTGCTTTCAAATAAGGTAAAGCTGAATGATAGATTCCAATTACTTCACCTCAACTACTTGAGATAGGAGTAGAAAATAGTATGGTTCTCTAGTGTAAATAAGGACAGATCTCATTTTGAAAGAATATATTAAACCACTATACCATTATACATAGTGACCACAATATTATATGATTCTCATTTTTGTTGCATCTTCCAATTTGCACATCTAAATTGCAGGGTTATTTTAATAGACTCATTTCAAATGATGTGAACATTGGAACCCAGTATTTGTTATGTAGATACTTTTAATCATAATTTAATTTATTGTTAGAGTTTCTGAAAAGAGTTGTTTTATTTGTGCTGGAATAAAAAGAGGGATTCATATTCCTCTAACTGATTCCCTTTTTTCTCAGGTTGTCTTGTAATGGTAAGACTCAATATATTATTCTTGTACTTATTAAACTGTCTAGCTGAAATGTCTGAAGTCGGTTTTCAGAATTGGTCTGAGCTCACTAGTCAGTTCTGGGAGGAAAAAAAATTGGCGAAGGTGAATAATTTATTGTATCTGAGAGAGTAACTTGAAAGACCACTTGAGACCTTTGTTGGTACCTGAAGGCAGTTGTTCATGTTTATCATCAATAAAAAAGACTGGAGAGAAGATTAACACAGATTCTATTTTCTCTTTCCTCATTGAATGAAATAAAAAGCAATTCATGGTCATGTTGTGCCAGAACTTCATAGCTCATTGTGTAAATCTCAGCTTCTTGATTTCTGACATTTCCCACTGGATCATTAATTTCCCAGGCAAGGGATCTCTCTCTACAAAGATGGTACTGCCTCACGCTCTAGGTCAGGTAGTATGAATTTCACAGGCTAAATATAGGTGATGCTGAGGACTGAAGCTTAACCTCCACACAACACAGATAGCTGCAGCAGAGCCAAGAAAGACAAGACTTTCCATAGATCCAGTAGTATTTCCATGTTCAGTGATTAACATTAGGGACCAAAAATGGTGCTTTATCTTCCTTTCCACATGTATCTGCTAACTGGCCTGGAAGGAGGATCAAAGACACACGAGCAGCAGCACTCTGGCCTGCAGTAAAGAGCTGCAGATCCATTGAGGAAGAGACAAGACTCCTGGCACAGCATCAAATCACATGAACTCCATTCTTCTGTTTCCATTAACATCAGTGCTCTCTGACCCCTCATAATAAATCAATGTGAGTCCTTGCCCTGCAAAATCATTATTGCTTGCATATGTACACCACTGAAAAGGCACTTTTAGGTGAATCCATATATACACAACTATAGGAATTCTTCTGACTTGTGACAGCAAACCCCACAGTTTTGCTATTTTGTGTTAGCAGTCATAACTGAAAAATCATTTTCCATGACAAGAGGGAATTTTCCTGGATTAATAATAGTAATTATTAATTTTATTTTTTTTCCCAATTATCTCAAGTGAGATTTCTGGGTCCTCGGATATATTCCACAGATATATATGTGCAATCATCTATATCCCCAGAGATTGAATTTATATAGACTAGTGACAGTGAATGCACCATCCAGGGCCTTTGTCTTTCAAACTGTATCCCACAAGCACTGACATCATATCAGCATTTTCAGAGTTAGCTCAATTACCAGCTACTTACAAAACACATGGCAAGAATTCTGAAGATTGAGAATTCAAGAGCTTCAGATTAGCAGTACCTGTGGGAAGTGCAGATAAAACAATGTAGCATGTTTGGTTTTGAGGGAATGCAGTGTATGTATATGTGTGTAATTTGTATCTGCAACCTCCTTCTTGTGCAGTTTTGTACTTTGAATGGGATTTATGTAGTTTTGAAGTTTATGGTTGTTTATAATTTAAAATTGCAGTTCAAAGATTATTACTTTTTTTTCCCCTCTTTTTTCCTTTTTTTTTTTTTTAAATATTTTGGCTGGGTTTTTAAACATTTTGTCTTCATCTATAGTCCCTTGGTTTTGAGTCACCTAAATAAATGAAGATGGGCTCACAGAAATTTAGACAACTTAAGAAAGGATATTTCTGTTTACAGGGACAGGAAAGATTCAACTTCCTCAAAAGATTTTTTTTTTTGAATCAACAGAAATTACATGTTCCTGAGGAAGGTCCTCAAGGTGATGAGGCTGGAGCACTTTCCCTGGAAGAAAAGGCTGAGAGAGCTGGATTGGCTTGTTCTAGGAAAAGATAGCTTTAGGGGTACCTAACAGAGTCACAGCTCCTACAAAGGGTCATTGAGGAGATGTAACTGGGCTTCTCCTGGCAGTGCAGGGTGGGAGAGTGAGAGACAACAGTACAAGTCATGACAGGTTCAGGCTGGGTTTAGGAGAAACTTACCCCATGAGGACAGTATGAAAGCTACACCGGGTCACCCCAGGAGGCTGTGCAATCTCCAGCTTTGGAAGGTTTCATGCCCTGGCCCAAGACCTGAGCAGCTTGGTCTGCCTCTAGAGCTGGCCCTGCTCTGGTCAGGAGGTTGGACTAGAGAACTCTTGAGGTCTGTTCCAGACTGAACTTTTCTGTGATCTTTTGTGATATTTTGAAATAATCACTGTGTTTCTCTGTAAACAGTTATTTGGTAATTGCTGACAATCAAAGATTCTTGTTTTCATCAGACATTTTTTTAAAAGGTTGTAATCAAGGGAAAATGTAATGCCTCCTCGTGGTAACAAGTAAAATAACTTTATTTTTATATTTAATAAGGAGCAATTTCAAAAAGCCCAGAGGTTTTTCACTTCGATATAGTATTATAAGGATGTAACAACTTATGTATGTGGGGGTCTGTGCCTACAACATGTGCTTAAAGATAAATATGTGTAATTTTCTAAATATTTCAAGTTTTGTGCAAATTACCTATTAATAGTGAAATATCTAACATTTGTTTTTCATTCACTTAGAAATAACTTAAAACTTTTCAGCAGTTTTTGAATAGCATGATACAGAACTCTTGTATCATTGACAAGACAATGTTCTTTGTCAGTGAAAAGACAAAGATCTTTTAATTGTTCTCATTGAAATGAGAATCAGAACTTCACGGAGATATTTTTTTCTCTAAATTTGTATTAATTATCCCTGGTTATCTATTTAAAATTAATGCAATCTTATAAGTTTTGCAGTCAGGGAAAAATACCCAGTGTAAATACTGCCAGTAGTGTCCCAGTTCCTGCTGTAGGACTTGCCTTCATAGCCTAAGTAGAGCTGTATTTGTTACAATTTGACAGGTCCATCTTGTCACTGTTAGAGTGGTTATCAGGAAAAGCAAACAGAGCTGAGCAGTTTAATTCTTCCAGGATCTCAAATGTGCTAGCTGCCACTAGGAAAAATACCAAATCACTCTTAATCCCCATAGTATGCCAGTTCTTAACATTTCTTCTCTTCTTTTTTTTTGGTTTTTTTTTTTTTTTTCTTTAAGGACTGATATACAGACACTGATGAGGGGAACTTATCCCACATACAAGCGTGGGCCTGCAAGATCCACAGGGCCTGGCCCCTAATTCTCAGGAACACACAGATGAAATTAACAGAAGCATTGCCTCTGATTTCAATGGACATTGGATCAAACTTAGGATAAACTTGAGACTTATTCCTCATTCTATTTTATTCTGTAAATCAATGAGGAAAACCCGTTCCAATATAGGACAGTGGTCTTGCTAACTTTTTACTTTCCCTTTCGTTGTTTTAACTGTAATGTTTACTTAAAGCAATTTGTGACATCTTACAATGACACTGTTGGATAAAACTACATTTTCCAAATTTTTTGAATGTGATACTGCTATCAAATTATTATGGTAAACCACTTCCCTTAAGAAATCTGGCCTGACTGGCCTATGACTTATATCCTTGTTCAGGGACAGTGTTTTAAGTGAACTTGGACTCTGACCAAAATTGTGGTCTTCACATTCCTCTGTAGAACTAGGACTGTTGCTACCTAGGCATTTTAATATGTCCCTGCTTGTGAAATCTAAAGAGCTAGTCATAACCACTAATGCCTACATCTTTCCAACCTCCCAAGAAGAAAGAAATCTCCCCCCAGGTTTTGCATAGCCAGCATTATAAGCTGACTATTGCTTAATTTATGTATTTAGGAACAAGGGTGAACGTCTCATGGATAAAACAAATAACTGAATTGTTCACTTTAGGAGAGATCACCAAGAAACATGTCGGCTGTTGCTGTTTGTCATTTTGCTAACATGAGCAGCAGGAAGACATAACTAGTGAATCAGCAAAGTGAAATACAAATGCCTCTGTATGTGCTTTTCTTGCTCGTGACTAATATAACAAACAGAAATTAATTCTTTCCTATAAGAGCTTCAGGATCTCTGTTCACAGCACTGCTTCTGGCAGTAACATTAAGAGATTTGGATGACTGCAGACATATAAAACCACCCAAAAATGTCCCACACTGAGAACACTTGGAATACAGATTGGCCTCAAAGCAAAAGCTGGTTTATACTCTCAGATGCATAGATGGTGGTACTGTATTTGTAAAGGCCAGCTTTTCATAAGAACTAAGGACTTAGGTAATTTACGTCTTTGTGATCAGTTCTCAGAAAACTTCCTCAGAAGAACAGACATATTTGACAACTGCGGTTCTTGATCAGTGAGATCACACCAGATGTTTTTTGGCCACATAAGGTGTCATTTATTTCATCTAAAGCTGGCTCTAAATTTGATTCAGTCATCAAAGAGATCTTCAGTATAGGGAATCTCTCAGGAGACCATTTATCCAATTTCAGTGTTTTCTTGATGTGTGTTTTGAATATACATTAGAGGGACATGATTTCATAGAATCATAGAATCATAGAATGGTAAGGTTGGAAGGAAACCTCAAGGATCACCTAGTTCCAACCCCCATTTAGATGAACCAAGTCCTGAAAATTTTTATATTCTCTTCATTAGTTATGGGGATGTTCTGAAGAGTCTGGATTGGCCTCACCTGATAAGTGTTGCCAACGCCATCCTTTTACAAGAAAACTACACATTCACAGGTTTTTCCACAGGGATTTTTTCAGATATAATTTATTTTTTTCCTGAAATTCTGATGTATTGAGTTCTGTATTTTTATGATGGGCTTGTTAATGTCTCAAAACACTGTAGGATGTCCTGGAGTACTGCAGAATGATGCAAAATGGTAATAGTGCTATACAGATACATAGAGGTAACACTTGGAGACTGATCTTAAATGCAGAATAGATTTTATGTCATGTGCTGATGGATGCCTTGTCATTTCCAACAAACAACCTTGCTGTCTTCTTTTTCATAGAATCATAGAATGGTAAGGTTGGAAGGGACCTCAAGGATCATCTAGTTCCAATCCCCTGCCATAGGCAGGGACACCTCCCACTAGTACAGCTCACTCAAGGCCTCATCCAACCTGGCCTTGAACACCTCCAGGGAGGGAGCAGCCACAACCTCCCTGGGCAACCTATTCCAGTGCCTCACCACCCTCACTGTAAAGAACTTCTTCCTAACATCCAGTCTAGTTTTTGATGTCTGTCAGAAATGTTTAAGTAACTTGAAAACTGCTCACCCATTTTGATAGTAAAACTTTGAAATATCTAAGTGTGTGAAGCTGTGCAGTGCATTTCCTGCAACGTGCTGAGAATCACCGGCTGTAAATATGAATTTCTAGTTTTCTCTATGTATGGAATGATAAAAGTATTTCGTTCCACTACTTTTAAAGATTAAAAAGACCAAAAAAATTCTTTTAATAAGATGGGAAATTTGCACACTACTTCCAAACAAAATATGATTTGTTTGTCATTTTAAGAAACCACTGAATAAGCACATTTTGTCTATTGCTTTACTGATTGAATTTTTTTTTTCATGGTCTTTTTAGCTCATGCCCAGATTGCATCAGCTTCAGAACATAGCTCTAATGAAATACAGTATTGTGAAAGTGTTCTCCATAGCTGTCTGTAATACATTTCCTAAATAAATACAAATTAAAATCATAAGAGTAGACTGTGCATCAAAAGACTTCTTTCTCAGTTCTTGGCATCTGTGGGACTTGGCCAGTATTCTGTTTTCCAGCCGAACCAAGTAATAGTTGGTATAATGATCCTACTCAGTCTGACCAGCATCTTTTGTGTATCCTTTGAGGTTTTTTCTCATCACTTATGACTTACAGTTGAACAGGGAAGATTTTTACTCTTTGCAGTCCCCAAATACTGTGCAACACAGTGCTTGGATGAANTTCAAGGCACGTTTGGATGTGGCACTTGGTGCCATGGTCTAATCTCGAGGTCTGTGGTAATGGGTTGGACTTGATGATCTTTGAGGTCTCTTCCAACCTTGCTTATACTGTGTGATACTGTGTGATATCTCCCACATGAAAGCAGAAGCTCACACTGTATCTTAATGCTTTTCGGGAGCATAAGAACTCCTCTCACTGATCAACGGATTTATCCCATTTATTATTCTGTACAAACATGACTCGATATGAAAGTTGAGGCAATACTTTATCCTGTCATCATGTAAAACATCAATTTACTTTGCAGGAATTAAACAAGCAGCTACTTAGCAGAATGTAGCCCATAGCTTACAAACATCCAAATTAGTGCTCTTTAAAATTTTCAGAGCAAAACTTTAATGGCTAAGTGATAACAATTTTTTTTTAAGTATCCCCATAAAATGCAAACACACACAGTTTATCATCTGAAATCACAAAGTATCCTTACTCCCCAGTTTTATTTATTTAATTTAAAATAAATTCTCCCTATTCTTAAAAAGAATTGCGAAGTTTTCTTTGCACGTTTCAGCTGTGCACATGGTTGATGGACTCAGAACCATATGCTTTACTGAGACAAGACAAACTCCCAGTGGTCCCATTGCAATGTCCTGATGAGCCAAAATTTCCTCTTCTGGATTCCTGAGATAAATGCAAGATTTTATTCACTGACACTGACGTTGGTTAGCAACACAGCAAGAGTTCATGGAAGTTTCTGTGAAACATGAATATTGAGGAAGAAGGCTGAAAGTGGTCACATTTCAGTAAAGGAAAATAGGAATGGAAATAAAATCTAAGTGGAGCAAGGGACAAGTCAAGAAATAGTGCCTTTCTGGAACTACCTTCCAAATCTGATTTAATTTCAGAACAACAAGGAAACTTTTTGCCAGCTCGGCAGATTATGGTTGTATTTCCATTTAAATTGGATTTGAATTGGAGTTTAGAGGCATAATGCAGAAGATGAAACTAGTCTTTCAGAACAGGATGTCCTGAGCTAACTGTCTCATTTGAGAAAAAAATAAAGCAACACAAAAATGAAGAATTGTTTGCTGAGGTGCTAGATCAAAAAGTACTCAGAGCAGGATCAGGGGTGATGAGTGTTGTCTATGAATTGGACTAATCAGGTTTTACACAGTTCTAAGTGCTCAAACCTGTGTTCTGCTCTTTCAAAGACCAATGTTTAGCTCTCTCTGCCCAAATACAACTGGTAGTCTGCAAATTCCAGAAGGTATGCTACTACAGGAACAGTGTACAAAATCAGAATTGTATGAGAAAGCTGGGATGCCAAAAGACCTGGCAGACTGGCAAAAAACCCACAGGTTGTACAAGAAGGATAAAAAAGCGAGAAAGGTAGGAATTCGTACAGCTGTTTTAAGATGGGCTATTCAAGAAATCAGTTCAAAATGACAAACAGGCATTTAAATAGAGGACTCTGTTTCTTACACATTTTACACCAAATAAAGTGTAGTACTCCAGTGAAGAGCAGTGGATGATGAGTACTGTCAAATAAAACAGATGACCTTTACAAAAAACAGCTTTAAAAAAAAAAAAAAAAAAAAAAAAGTCAATATACCTGTCAAGAAAGAAAGTGTCCTGTAAAAATGAAGACAGCTCCAAATAGGCTGGATGTTATAGTTTCTATGGGTTTGACTCAGGAGCATAGTAAAACTAGGTAAATCTAGTCCGGTGGAATAACAACATGCAACTTTGTACATGACACAGTGCTTCAGCAAGTGACCTGGTATCAAACATATCCTTGCACTGGAAGGTTGGGAGTTCAATCCCCAGCTGGGGTTAAGGCTCAGCCTTAGCCCTTGACATGGATTTAACTGCAATCTGCTCTGTCTTCAAGGATCTAAAAGAATTCTTGTCAGTTTGAGTAAATAATGGAAGATCAAAGCTAACTACCTTTCTGTGCTGAGATTGCAGGAGAACACTGATTATCATTCAGTATTACCTGACCTTTAGTCTGAGTTTTCATACACAGTCTAATTTCTTTTCAGGTGAAAGGACATTTTAAATCCTTTGATGTAATAGCAATGTGGTAAAATGCAATGTGGTTTGCAAGTATTTTACACAGAATTTAAGTATATACATATCTTTGTGTGATGCACAAACCAGAAACTGAAAAAAATCCTCCCTCCTCTTCTTTCTGATCTACTATATATTTTACTTTTGCTTTTATTGCAGTAAATGTGATATTTGTGTAATTTAAAGCTGTGTTCTGCGATACATTTTGTGGCATTATCATCATACAGTAAAAATGCCTCTTTTAACGTATGTTTGAAAATTTGAAGATAGAGAAGTCTTTGGATTTTTGATCCACTGGTAAAACACATGTTTTAATTGGTAAGAAGTCAGTAACATACATAACAATTTTGCAATTTATCAGAGAGATTAAAAGAGTTTGCTATGTAGTATCCCTACCAAAAATCTTGGAAACAGATCTGGACCAAATCACCGAATATTCTTTTCCCTCTTTTTCCACACCACATTTCCTGCTGCAACTAAGCAGCGTATCTGAGAATTTCCAGATAATTTAGATTTGTTCTACAGTTTCCTTCTATTTATTTCAAGAGAACTTCTGGCTGAAGCACTCACAGGCACCTCTGGAATGCAAACTATCCTGATTACTGAGAACAAGACAGCACCTTGTCAATGTTAAAATAATGTAAATTCTTTGGTCTTGCACAGCATAACAGACTTCACAGAGCAGTAATTAAATAATTCATTTAGGATAGACATAATCCTAATTCTTGCTTCCAGGACAGCTGAAATATTTTGAAATTTAAAAATACAATTGGTATTTAAGTTGTATAGCAAAGTGTATTAGGCTACACATGCTTCTACCTCCCTTTTCATCCACCCAGTGAATCTTTCATTTATTTCAGTGAAACATTACAAACTTGAACTCTTTTGAGATGCCTTTCCTCCAACATCAAGAGAGGCAAGAGCCTGAATCAACAGAAGCAGGAAATTTGGTATATCTCTACCACTTCCTGTGAGTGGTAGGAAGAGCCCTTGTCTCAGCATCAGCTCTTACTCTGGATACATTTTTGATGTGTGAATCCTGATCAGTTTAAATTAAACACTCTAGAGTTACCTTGCTGAAACGGTTACCAGGATGGGTATGCCAAAGCAATGAAGGTATTTCTTAGCTACTCCGCAGGACAGAGCAGGGTGTGAGAGAGCCTGGTCCTTCCTCACAGATCAACATGCACCACACTGAACAGCAAGTTCTCAGCCTCTTTCACTCTGAGCGCTCTGCCTGGGCAGTGCAAGCTCTTGTTCTCTCTTGAAACACTTGAAGACTTTAGTAATTACTTGTCAAATCTTCTACTATGTTGAAAATTGTAATGAGATTTTTTTTTTTTTAAATACCCACTGCTTCTCATTTTTAATAGCTTTTCACTGCTCCCAAGCTGCAGGCCATTGCTTCCAAGCTAAGGGTCTTTCCAAGCCAGCTGAGTTTCATATCTTCCTTTCATCACTTAGCTAATGACTCTACAGAGAATGCTTCTTGGCTGCCACATTTTGAATAGTTCACTGTGCAACGGTACATTCATGTGCAATACTGCTCAAAATTCTCAACAGCATTAAATGAATGCTGTAAATGAACTTGCTTATGTGCACTCTGCTAAATTTTTAGATAGAGAAAGCAAATAAGTGAAATAATATGGAAAAGAAAGTCTCCCAAGCACAAATAATGGACCCCAGCTCCAATATATTCAATAACAAAATAGTTGATTTCACACTGCATCTGCCCAGCCAAAAACTGTTTATGAATATGTCTGTAGCACTTCAAGGTTTGTGATCAGGAGTTAGGTCTAAACTCTGTAATACTAAAAAAAAAAAGCCCACAAAAAAGAAATCCTTAAAGAAAACCAATATATTTTTCTTCTAATTATTTTTACATTTGAAAGCCATCAGGTAATAGAAAAATACATTTTATTATTTCAGCATAAAGAAGAAAGAAAATACACGTCCCAAACAAAGTGGAAGTTTCTGTCCTTCAAAGTATTTATGTATCATATAACACATTTGATCAGTCTAATTCCAGGAATGTTTTTTAAAATATTTAATATGTCCTTAATACAACATATTAAAATATAGACCATGTTGTATCATTTATTACTGTTTTAATTTTCTATTTCTAAACAGTTGAACAATCTTGAAAGAAAAACTCATCTCATTCCTTGAACTTGCTTGTTCTGACTTACTGGGATAAAATGCAATAAACAAGTATGCTTTAAAAACTTCTCTAAGTTTCCTCTTCAGTTCTCAAAAAACCTCACTGCTATAGTTTAATGAGAATAAGATTAGATCCATTCTGCAAGAACATATACACATGCTTAATGTTCTGCACATGACTAGTTTCAATGAATTTTATGGATTTTAGATGTTGTTGGAGGTAAGCAAGAATTCATTATATGAGAAGGCTTCTTCTATTTGAGGAAATAAAATTTAAGCTACACAGCCTAGAAGTAATGAGGTTACTATAAATCAGCTGTTTTATTGTGATGTTATGGTTGAACAATTATATTAAAACTAAGACCCAGGATCCACAAGAAACCAAACCTGATTAATCGGATCTTCGATTAGTGCAAATCCATACAGTTTAAAGGAAGCCAGAAATGCAGTATTTGAACCATATGAGTCTTCAGTGAAATGTTTCTAAAGTAAAATAAAAAAACTTTTCGAGTTTCTTGAATATTCTGCAATTAGTACCTACTTACATGATATTGTATTACTAATGCTTAGTTCTTACATCCAGGTGATAATCGGTAGGGGTGTATTAAAAGGGGTGTGGTTAGTAGGTCAAGAAAGGTTCTCCTGCCTCTCTACTCTGCCCTGTTGAGGCCACATCTAGAGTACTGCATCCAGTTCTGGGCCTCCCAGTTCAAGAGGCACATAGAACTGCTTGAGAAAGTCCAGCGCAGAGCCACAAAGATGATGAAGGGAATGGAACATCTCCCTTATGAGGAGAGACTGAGGGAGCTGGGGCTCTTTAGTCTGGAGAAGAGGAGACTGAGGGGTGACTTCATCAATGTTTATAAAGATGTAAAGGGTGAGTGCCAGGAGGATGGAGCCAGGCTCTTCTCAGTGATGCCTGATGACAGGACAAGGGGCAATGGGTGGAAGCTGAGGCATAGGAAGTTTCATGTAAACATGAGGAGGATTTTTTTTCACTGTGAGAGGCTGCCCAGGGTGGGTGTGGAGTCTCCCTCTTTGGGGATATTCAAAACCCACCTGGATGCGTTTCTGTGTGATCAGGTATAGGTGATCCTGCTCTGGTAGAGGGGTTGGACTGGATGATCTTTTGAGGTCCTGTCCTGGTAGGCATAAATCCTGCCAGGCTGGTTTAAGCCCTTGCTCAGTCCTCCTTCTGTTCAGGGTCCGGAAGTTGAAGTAGATTGAGCAAAACAAAGCCTTG
>WBNM01009998.1:0-38737 GCA_013399055.1 Ramphastos sulfuratus | reverse complement strand
GGGGTGAAGGTGGAAGGGTGGTTGGGAGCCCCTCCTGGGGTCTCTGATCTCTGGGAGGTGGATTGTGTTTGTGTATTACCTTTAACTTGTATATTTCTGTAACTATTCCTGTCCGTTGTGTCTATCTCTGCTTGTGTATTGTGCTAAGCTGTAAATAGAGCTTCAGTCCTTAACTTCCAGCTGCCTGAGTTCTAGTCTGGGTCATTTTAAAAAGTGTGGTGGAGTGGGTAACTCCCAAATCATCACAGGAAGATGTCAAACAGCACTGGTGCCAGCACTGAGCCCTGAGGGAGCCACTTGGCACTGGTCTCCAGGTGGACATTGTGCCCTTGATCACCACTCTCTGTGTGCCACCATCCAGTCAATTCCTTACCCAGCAGTGCTCCACCCATCCAGTCCATGTTTTCCCAGTTTGTGACCAGGATGCCATGTGGGACAGAGTCAAATTCCCTACTCAGGTCCAGGCAGATGACATCAGTTGCCCTTCCCTTGTCCACTGTCACTGTGACTTCATTATAAAAAGCCATCAAATCAGAGCAACTTTCTGGCATGCAAGAGTTAACACTGAGCTACAATACAGAGACATTTTTAATGGGAAATGTTGAACCTTTGAGACAGCTGTGCTGGAACATCAGTTTGTTAATGCAGAACTAAAAAGCTAAAGCTTCCCTTAGTTTATTTTGAAAGCTTCAGCCTACATGTATTTGAGAGTTTCTTCTGAAAAACAGCTCCTAGGTGTACCGGTTGCCGAAGGATGCTGAGGTGCTGCCCTGCTCTGGTGGTTATTCATTCATTGACAAACTGCCTGCTTTTGCCACTAGATTTATAGGACCATTTAAAGAGAGAGAACTAGACAAGAGCATCATAATGTCCTATTTTTTTCATATAATGAAAATGTCAGCTTCCTTGGCCACTCTTTCTTCTGCCCAAGAATTTCTGTGCCTTGGAAGAGCAGGTGTGGTTTATGTAGGATAAATCTAATGAAAAAGGATTTTTTTTTCGTCTCACGGAATATTTTTGAGGCCTTATGTTATCTGTCTACATGAATTTTAAGCCCACTTTCAAGACCAAACTTGTCCATCATCATTGATGGCCACAGTACACGTCCTTGTGTGAAGCTCTCTAGAGAGGGCCAAACCTGGAGGGAATCTGAGCACTGGCTCATTTCTGTGGTCTGACTGGAGGGAGCATCAGTGAACTGAAATCTAGTCCCCTTCAAGTTTAAAATCCATATCTTCCTGAGATGAATAAAAACATCTTCAACTTACCTGTGCTAGAGGACATTACAATCCCATGGATGAGTTTGGCCAAATCCTAGAATTCATCTTGAAGCACAGACAAAATAGAATGATCTGAAGTTAATTGTTGAGGAACCAGGGACTGCAGCCTTAGCATCACACCATCACAGATTGGTAGAGGTTGTGAGGGACCTCTGAAGACCATCGCGTCCAACCCCACTGCCAGAGCAGGCTCACCTAAAGCAGATCATATAGAAATACATCCAGGCAGGCCTTGATGAAAGAAAGGCTGCAGCTCTGGACCTAAGCTCAGTGGTCCTTTCAATGGGGCCAGTATTAGCAGCTTTAAAGAGCAGCCAGAGCAAGTTAGAAAAGCTGTTTAGTAGGGAGTATTATTAATAGGCTGCTTCTGACAGCTCCACTGGGGTGACACTTTTCACTGCTATATATTAAAAGAATGCTTTTGCCTTTTCCATGATGAGTTGGAGTAGTGTTAGCAGCCATGGCAAACGCCTTCCCTCCTTGCTTTTTCCTTTCTTCTCAAGTTCAGAACACATCACTTCAGGGACTGTGTATCATTTACTGAATTGCTTCTGCTCGCCTGCCCCAGCCACTGCCTGCTTTGTCAGCAGTCCGAGAAGCAGCCGCTGACATTTTTCACTCCTTGTCTGAGAGGCAGGCGGTGCCAAGTCCTGCCAGCTGCTTTTGCACACCTTCCTGTAAAGTCTGATGATAGAGCAGTTCAGATGAGCAATGCTTATAGCAAGAGGGGCAGGGCTGGAGGAAGAAAATCAGACAAAATCAAGCTTGCCTCAGATGCCGAAAACGGTTGTTGGAGAGCTTGGTTTCAATTTAAAGGGCACTTCTCCTTTGCCAGTCCTCAAGTGCAGTGTGTGGCAATAAGAATGATTATGCCACACAGTATTCTGAATGTAGTCACTGAAGCAGAGTGAAATTCTAAGATTTTTTCCACAGGACATGTGGTGTAATGATTTCTGCCAGGCTTACAGCCATAAATGAAAAGAGCAATGCATTACACACCAAAACTAAGCAAATAGTTGAGGCTTCAGGTAGTACATAAGTAATAAAACCAAAGTCAATCTAAGGACTCAGAGGCTGAGTGCATTTTCTACTTTATTTATTAGTTTTGATCTAGACCAGAATAGACTCATCTAGAAATAACCATCCACCTGCTCTGAGCACCCTGCCAATTATTTCAGTCTATAAACCCAAAATGCAATATGAGCAGCTCACCACTCCTAGCAAAGTGCAATCCCCTCTCAGACGTTCCTTTTCCAGCAGTACTTTAATTCATTTCTCTCTCCCCGTGCCAAGTCACAGAGATGAATATTGCAAGGGCTGCTGATAGATGCAAAGCAAAGGATTCTTTCCCTTTCCTCGTTTTTCAGAGAAAAGTGCAATGAAAATGCTTTGCAGTGTCTGCTGCTAGAAACGGCCTTGTAAATTGTTAGTCTTTTGTTCCTTGTTCTGACTTCTCTGAAGCAAACGCAGTGCTGAGGTACTCCATGTGCTATTTTGACTTAGCAACTTCCTCTCTTTGCTCCATTTTACCTTCAACTTACAAAAACCTGAGAGGATGAGGAGGAATATTACTTTTTGTAGGAGAAAGGTATATGAAAATCTGACAATTTTCTGGGTATTTAACCAGTATGTCTTTCATCTTTGAACCTCACTGGAGGTTGAATTCAAAAGAATTTATTATTCTAAAAGGTTTACCTTTTAGAATAACTTATAAATGCTAAAAAAAAAAAATAATTAATCAATTTATTAAATAATTATTAATAATTTATTATTCTAAAAGGTTTACCAACTTAACAGTTAACATTTTAAACAACAAATATAACAGATGTTGATATTATTTAGACATAGACCAAGAAAACATTTTTTTCTGCAGAAACACAGGAGTTACTCTCAGTTACAGCAATAATTGTGAAGCCATAGATTCATAGAATCATGGGTAAGGTTGGAAGGGACCTCTAGGATCATCCAGTTCCAACCCCCTGCCATAGGCAGGGACACCTCCCACTAGAAAAGGACACTCAAGGCCGTGTCCAACCTGGCCTGATGCCTTAGCACCCTGCAACTCGACAGCACTTTCTAGAGTGTGAGTACTTAGATTTTCAAACCTATTTGGCACCCAGATCCCTCTGAAAGCCTGAGATCACTCACAAGCAATGTCATCTCAACATACAGATGGCTTTGGGTCTGTAAATCTGTTTATAGAGGGCAAAACAGCCCCATGGTTTTAGATTTTAGATATAGATTTTAGCAAAGGAATGGTAGAAGAATTTGAGATGCAGATGCCCATATCCATGGTTACTCCTTCCACTCCTGCTACAAACATTGCTGGTTCATGCTTCTTCTGTCTCCCCAGAGCTGAGTGTGGGGCTGCAAACACATACTCTCCTCTGGAGCATCTGCACTGCTTAAAGAGGTTGTGTCCCCACCCCACACACCCAGCTGCCTCCTCTCTCTCTTGCCCTCTCTTTAGATTTTGTGAGCCATCTGGCATCCTCTAAGTCTCCCAGCTGTCTGTCCAGATCTCACTGCTATTTGTAATAGCCACTGAAGGCTCTCTCACCAAAAAAAAAAAAAAAAAAAAGAATGAGAAACTGACAAAATCGAGATTTCCCCTTTTCTAATCAAGGGCAGGGGGGGAAGCAGAAAGGATGAGATGTAACTTTTTCATCCCAGTGCCTAAGGTGACAGGTGGATTTCCCATTGCCCTGCCTCCTTGTTTCCTTCATTCGTTTCCTTCATAAGCAGCATAGTGAATGTGTCACATTTCAAACCTGCTCTGAGCTATCCTACAGGGAAGCCTGCCCCTTCTCCAGTGGATGCACAGCATCCTGAGGGGTGAGAATCTCAGTCTACCTTCCCCTCTCTCCCCCACTCCAGTATGTACCTGTTAGGCTTTGGTACATACAGGCCATGTAAGCTCTGAGCTCTTTCATTTCAGGAGACACCTTAACGTGACACATAAATAAATCTGCAAAATACAAATGAAAACTCTTCCCTCACACTCCTAATCACTTATCTGAGTCCTTGAGTCCAGGCAAGCCAGCTAAGTGACTTTCTGAGCTGCAGCAGATGCTGCCTCTTGCCTTTTGTTTGCTCTTAAGCCCTTGCTGTAACTCCATGTCTGCACCTATCACCTTGGACTCTGAGCATGCTGCAGGCTACCTGTGCCTAGCTGTGCACAGCTCCTTCATGTGCATCACATGCTGAAGCCCCTGATGCCTCTTGTGCTGAGGTTCCCCAGCTCCCACACAGAAACAAGCTTCTCCTTCCCAAAATGGCCTCCTGACAATGGCAACACCCTCCCAAAGCTTCTTGCTGCACAGGCTGGCAGCAAAGAGATGCTGTCACTCACAAGAACACTGAAATCCTTTGCTTAACCAAAAGGCATTGTAGGGCCTATTTCACATGAATAAAATTGATTTAAAGCATAATTTAGAATCATAGAATGGGCTAGGCTGGAAGAGACCTTAGAGATCACCTAATCCAACCTCCCTGTCATGGGCAGCGATGCCTCCCAACTCGACCAGGTTACTCAAGACACCCATTTAGAGAGAGCTTTGGTACATAACTTGCCTTATGTGCTCTATAAAAAAGATGAAAAGTGCTCCTGCATTTCTAGATGGGTCCTTCCATTGGTTTAGTGGCAGCCAACACCTGCTCCAAAGTCCCTTTGCTGGAATGCAAAGCCATGTTTGAAATGGCATCGAGACCTCCTTTAAATATCCTGGCAGGCAGAAAGAGAGAAAAAGCAATCTTTGGATGTGGATTCTGAAATTCTGTGTTCCGTGCCCTTTAAGTCTTGCAATCCTATGTTCTTCAGATTCCTTACAGTGACCATGAAATGGTAGAGTTTAGGATCCTCAGGGCATCAAGGACGGTGCATAGCAAAATCCCAGCTCTGGACTTCAGAAGAGCAGACTTCAGCCTCTTCAGGGATCTCCTTGGCAGGGTGCCATGGGAAATAACCCTGGAAGGAAGGGGGGCCCAGGAAAGCTGCTTGGTGTTCAAGGATCACCTCCTCCAGGCTCAGGAGCAATGCATCCCAGAAAAGAGGAAGGTAGCTAAGAATGCCAGGAGGCCTGCATGGATGAATAGAGAGCTCCTGGATACACTTAGATGCAAGAAGAAAGCTTATAGAGAGTGGAAGCAAGAACAGGGGACATGGGACAAGTACAAAGATACTGTTGGTGCAGCCAGAGCTCAGGTCAGGAAAGCTAAGGCACAGCTGGAACTGAATCTGGCCAGGGACATTAAAGGGAACAAGAAGAATTTCTTCAGATAGTGGGAGGTGTCCCTGCCTATGACAGGGGGTTGGAACTAGATGATCCTTGAGGTCCCTTCCAACCTCACCATTCTATGGTTCTATATATTATCAGGTTTAGAAGTGAGTAAAGGTGAACTTCAGCAAGTAAGTTCATTATAATGGTATTTCATAGGCTTGGGCTTGCGATTAATGGATTGTAAATTTATACCTTAGGACTGAAAGAACATGATCATATAAATAGTCTTATTGAAGCTAACAGGGCTGCTCTTTGAAGAAAAATGCCATTCAGCAGAACACTTAAATGTATGCGTAGCTCTAAGCATATGTTTAAGTTCAAATGAAGTCAATCCATTTGGTTTTAAGAGGGCTTGACTGTGCTTACATTCCTTGAAACATTTATATAATATATAGGGTGGCTGCTGCAGTAGCCTTGGGATGTCATTAATGTTTTAAAAACAAGACTTCCTAAGTACTCATGACTATTAGGTAAGAGAATTACTATTAGTTAGCAGCTGGGTTAGGGCCTTAAAAACTCTGTCGTCTGATATGGTTATTAAACTTTCATGAGTATCCTACAAAGCCAAGAAGAGGATTTAACTGCGTACTGGGTGCTGAAGACTAGTCCCTCCTGCCAGGTGTTGCAGATAGCAAGTTGCCAGGATGCAGTTCAAGAGTGGTGGTAAGAAAAGGATTTGCTGTTTCTAATTCTTCTGCCTAAATGGACTTGGAAGTGTTGGAGCAGGTCCAGAGGAGGCCACCAAGATGCTGAGAGGGCTGCAGCAGCTCTGCTGTGAGGAGTTGGGGCTCTGCAGCCTGGAGAAGAGAAGGTTTCCAGGAGACCTTAGAGTAGCCTTCCAGGATCTGAAGGGGGCTCCAGGAAGGCTGAGGAGGGATTATTGACAAGGTCTTGTAATGACAGGCCAAGGGGCAATGGGTTTGAACTGGCAGAGGGGAGATTGAAACTGGATGTTAGGAGGAAGTTGCTTGCAATGAGGATGGTGAGACACTGGCACAGGTTGCCCAGGGAGGTTGTGGCTGCTCCCTCTCTGGAGGGGTTCCAGGCCAGGTTGGACAAGGTCTTGAGTGCCCTGTACTAGTGGGAGGGGTCCCTGCCTATGGCAGGGGGGTGGGACTAGATGATCCTTGAGGTCCCTTCCAACCTTACCATTCTATGATTCCTTTATAAATATCCAGGAAAAAAGTAATATTGTGGATTTGTTCAGGAAATAATTTTCCTTGGGTTATTTCAGACTCTCCTTCACCTCAGGGACTGTAACAGTACCTCAGGGAAAAGAGGGAAGCTGGCTCTGCAGTCTTATTCTCTTAACGGGCACTGCATAGGATGATGCAGGAGCATCACTGACAGCAGCCACTTTGGTGCATCTCCCTTACAGCAGAAAGCTGCTCTGTGTGAGGGCAGTTTGAAGGCAGAAGTTCATTTATTGTATTTCTCCAACAAAGACATTGCATGTCTTAATCACAAGAAACCAGTGCACTTTTACCAGGAACACTCTACATTATTAAACAAGGGTGCAGAGCTGGAAAGTCTCTTTTGCTCTATACACACAGGACACTGTATACACAAAGGAAAGTTTTAAAGTAAGCTTTTCAAATCTGAATCTCAAGCTCCTTATCTTAGGTAATCTATCAAGAAATGCAAAAAGCCCAGCACGTTTAGTCCCTCTGCTTCTTAAGTGTGTCTTAAGCTACTTGGCAGCATGCAGCAATCATGCACTCCACAAAGCATCATTTCCCTGAGGAGAACTTCTTCCCAACCTTTATTTTCTACCCTTCTTTTCCAAAACATTTTCACAAGACACTCAAAGTCTTTACATAGTTGCAACCATGTTACGAATGATGGAAAATCAATACTGGATATAAATTTTGATACCCAGGCAGAGATTGTTAATAACTATGAAAATTGTTTATGAACATTAAATCTCAACAGAAAACTTAGTTACAAGGTTCCAAATGCACAGTTTGGAAATTCATACACACAGGGAACAGGCAAAACTGGAACACTCTAAGAGGTACCCAACAAAGGCAAACATTGTCCTGGAAGAGAAGGTTTCTGCGGTCACACCACCGCTGGCAGCTCATGATCCTGCTTAGCCACTGGATGGATGCAGGAAGCTCCTTTCTGCTCATGGTAGAAGGCAATTAGTGATTTCAAGAGGCTTTAATATTTACTCACAAAATATTATCAGACAGTACCCAAAGCACAGGAGGGGTTGCTGTTGATGGTCTCAAAGCTGTTAGAGGCTTTGGAGTTTCCCAGGCTCTTTTCTCAGGCAGCTGGAGTCTGGCACAGGCTCTGACCTGGCTCCTCTTGACTGTCAATTCAGCAGCAGCCTTGCAGAGGAGCAGGCAGGAGGCAATACCATGTGCAGGCTTGGCACAATGTCAGGCTGGCTGTGCAGGCTGAGTGCCTGCAGACAGTTAGAGCCTGTGCCTGGTCATGGAGTTCCACACAGCTCAGGATGAAATGAGGTAAGGTAGTAAGCAAGCACAGATATAAGGGCAGAGCATGAGTACAATGGCAGAGCACACTGTGCTCCCTGCTCATCCCTTTTTACCCATACAGCCCGAGACTAATGAGCCTTTGGACACAGAATAGCCAATCAGAATGGCAGTTAGCCAAGCCTGATCATACTAGGTGAAGCCATAGGCTTGCTTTAACCTTTTTAGGGCAGAGCACAGGCCCTGCACAAGGCAGGCACAAGCTGGGCCTGTGTACCTTGTTTACCACAGGATGCAATGGGCTAAGGTCCCTAGACTCAGTGGCTCCAGGTTCTTTGTTCTCTTTCCCGTGGTTGCCTTTCCCCAAAACAGAGGGAGGGAGAGCAGGGGAAGATGTTTGGGCAAGCCAGGATGTGGATAAGCCTATTTTGGCCTGCTTAGGTCTACCATGACAAGCCACCACTCTTTCCAAAACTGAATGTGCTGGTTTGAGGCTAATTGGAATATTTTAATAAGAGAAATTAGATCATTGGCTGTGAAAAGAAAACAATGCCCGTGTCTGTATCATTCATTGGTTTGCCGAGAGGAAGAAAAAGCCAAAGCATAAACAACATTCTCTCACTTTGTCCTGGGACGTTGCCCTGTCCCTTGCTCTGTCTGGTCTGTGTCGTTTGCTCTAATCACTTCCTATCAAGCCTGATCTGCCTCGATATCTCACCTCTAATCTTGGCAAATAACACAGCAGCATTTGCTGCCTGCTGCTTTGTCTGTGTTCGTCCATCTGAGATAGGGAAGGTTCCTAATCCACCAGACTGAAGGACACTTCTGCTGTCCCAGTGATGTACATGGTCCTGCTCACACCTTCCATGGGCTCAAAACCTACTGACTTCCCTGTAGTCCTGACGTCAGAGAGGTGCAACAGCTCCTTTGGCCTTAGGATCCTTTCAGCTGAAGATTAATGAATGGAAGAACAGCAGTAATTATGATTGATCAAATCTGGCCCCTTTATGTTTGAGCAAACCTTCCTGGGCATCATTCTGCATCGCTGAGATTTGTCATACTTCTGGCAGTGAGCAGGTACATTCCTGTGACTAGAGAGGGGGAGGGAGTGTAAGACCCAGGAGTCCTTGCTTGCCATTTCTCACCAGAACTCTGCTGTGTAACTTCTGCTTGCCATTTCTCACCAGAACTCTGCTGTGTAACTTCTGCTTGCTGTTGTCTAGAATAACAACATTTTTGTTTGCATAAATGGGCTGATAATTGGACATTTTGGAAAGTTTTCTTCCACGTAAGTGCGCAGAAACAGGAGATTCATATCTCAGTGCTTCTGCTGGACGTGAAAGGGTTCAGTGCAGAAGAAACTCAGTAGTGCCTCTTTTTTTAAAGCTGTGCATAGATATGCATGAATTGGAAATAACAGAAGACCTTATTTTCCTGTTGCTATTGAGATCCAGTACAATGGGTAAATGTTGATTAAATGTCAGATACACTACACCAGGCAGCTCTTTAATCAGCTGTTTCTGTGTATTCCAAAAAGAGATGCACACTTTGAATTAAAAGCTCTGATAGAAACAACCAGCAGGGCTTTCATCAATAGGATGTAGAGAAATGCCAGAAATCTCATTCAAACATTTTCAAGATTTTGTGCAGCAGGGCTTAGAAAAATATAGTGTCAGAAATGCAAGCTTTTAACATTGCTGTTCTGCTCCAGTGAATGGCCATAAATATGATCTTCAGAAAGTTTTGTGTCTGTCACTCAAGGATCCAATAAAAATCCTGTTAAGTTTATAATTAGAAATATGTTCTGTTCCCTTTCCCAAATTCCAGCCTGTGCTCTGAGTGTCAAGACGCAAACTTTCTATCATGAGCATTGACAACAAAGATGAGGCTCTATAAAAACTTCTTTCCTGTGAGGGTGCTGCAGCACTGGAGCAGGCTGCCCAGAGAGGTTTTGGAGTCTCCTTCTCTAGAGACATTTAAAACCCTCCTGGATGCAATCCTGTGTAACTTGATGTAGGCAAACCTGCTTTAGCAGTGAGAGTGGACTCAATCTTCAGAGTTCCCTTCCAACCCACACCATTCTCTGATTTAACACCTCAATAACTTCTGCTTCTTTAATGTGTCTGCACAAGACTAGAACTTTCTCCATGGCTTATATGATGATACTGCAAAGGAGGTAATTTCCATTCCAGTCTTGTCTCTGATCTGGTACTCAGGAGGAGAGAAAAATCAAAATAATTTTTGTCACAGTAGTTAGCATGAGAAGGCAATGGTTGTTTGAGAAGGACACAGAGCAAAGGATAGCTGCTGTTCCTGCAGGTACTTTTCCAACTAGGACCACAATTTGACTTGCAGTGGCTACATTTTTTTTCCCCCATACAGAAAATTCTCACAGACATGTTGTAAGACAGCTGTGAGCAAGTCAGCCTCCAGATTACAGTCACAGAATGTTAGAAGTTGGAAGGGAGCTCCAGAGCTCAGCCAGTTCAACCCTGCTGCCAAGCACGATCAACCAGGGTAGTTTGCACAGGAATGCATCCAGGTGGGTTTGAAAGTCTGCAGAGAAGGAGACTCCACAACCTCTCTGGGCAGCCTGCTCCAGGGCTCTGTCACACTCACTCTAAAGAAGTTTTATCTCATGTTGAGGTGAAACCTTCTCTGTTCCAGTTTGTACCCATTGTTCCTTGTCTTATTACTGTACACCACAGAAAAGAAATATTAATCTCTTATTAATTGAAGGACATGGAACTGTTGGAGTGGGTCCAGACGAGGCCACGAAGATGATCAGAGGGCTGCAGCAGCTCTGCTGTGAGGACAGGCTGAGAGAGTTGGGGTTGTGCAGCCTGGAGAAGAGAAGGCTTCCAGGAGACCTTACAGTAGCCTTCCAGGATCTGAAGGGGACTCCAGGAAGGCTGGGGAGGGACTATTGACAAGGGCTTGGAATGCCAGGACAAGGGGCAATGGGTTTGAAGTGGCAGAGGGGAGATTGAAAGTGGCTGTTAGGAGGAAGTTGTTTGGAGTGAGGGTGGTGAGACACTGGCACAGGTTGCCCAGGGAGGTTGTGGCTGCTCCCTCCCTGGAGGTGTTCAAGGCCAGGCTGGCCGAGGCCTTGAGTGACCTGTGCTAGTGGGAGGTGTCCCTGCCTATGGCAGAGGGTTGGAACTGGATGATGCTTGAGGTCACTTCCAACCTTACCATTCTATGATTCTAATGTTTGGTTGCACCTAGGAGTAGAAAGTAGGTGTAGTAGTCCTCTAGCAGCTGAAGAGAACTGGCTAGCATCAACCCTCAAAACACCCTGTGCCTTGTGAAAATTAGGCAAGAGCTATTGCTGTTCCCTTGAACAAATAATACTGCATACACAGGCTCCCCACTGTCAAAGCTCAGTTTTTGTTGTGGTCTAAATAATTTTCCAACAAAAATGTGTCCATACTTGTTACTTCTTACTGGATAATTTGAACAGCATTTGGGAATCAATCTGTTATGATTTTTTCTTTCCTTTCAATTTAAGTTTACAGAAATAATCGAAGGTTGCCCTGAGAGTCCTCTGAGCATTCTTATAAATTTCTTCTGTTGTCACTTCTTCCTTGAATTAAAAATGAAGTTCCAGTGAATGGCAATTTCCGCCAGCTGATGTTTAGAGAGGTATTTCTCTAGTTGCAGCTTCATGTGCATGTTAAGGAATAATAGAAACTTTTTAAAGTACAGAACCAATTATCTGCACACAGCTGATCAAACACTGCACTTCTAGCCGCGAGCACAGCTCACCACATCTGCTGGCCTCTCCCTGGGTAAGTCTACTTTGCAGTTGCTACTGTGAGCATTATGGAGTGGAGACACACCAAAAGCAGCATTAAAGTAACAAGCCTTGGATTTGTGAGCAAAAAGCTTAGTGGTGGCTTTTTGCCTGGAGCCTTACCCAGTCACTTGCTGGGCATTGCAGCCAACAGAGTTTGGGGGTGCCGCAGAGCTGGGCAGCTGCAACTGATCTTGGCTATAAAGCCTACTACTGCTCTGTCCTTCACAATCTCTTTGGTTTGCTTTTTAAAATTGCCTTGGTTATACACAAAGATCACTAGGGCTATGGGTTGCAGTTAGTGCTATTAGCAGACAGAGGGATGACAGTGAATTGGCACAACATCAAGTCAGGAAGGAGTCCAGGCAGTCCAGGAGGTTGTTTATCCCTTCCTGAAAATGTTGTGTATCCTGGAGTTGTATCTAAGTTAAAGAGGGAATCTGAGATAGGTAGAGTGTAGTCTATTGTGACTATTATTTCATATTCAAAATATCCTTTTTCTCACTCAGATCATGAGGTCTCAGAGGATGCAGCACACAAGCACTGTTAGTGCACAGTGTCCTCACCCTCGCCTCTCACACGGGTGGGCTATACGAATGGGGTCTCATCCACTCTTTTAGACTTCACAAAGAATCTTTCTGCAACACAGAGATTTCCACGTGCATTTCCCACATGCATCCATCTGTATGCCTTGGAAAATCCTCCACTTGTATCTTCTGTACAGTCACTAGCTTGTGCTATATGTTCAGCTTTAAATGTGCATAATAATAGCAACAGGCATATAGCATGCAGCAACGCGGTTGGAAAGCTGTATGATAGAATCATAGAATCAGTCAGGGTTGGAAGGGACCACAGGGATCACCTAGGTCCAATCCCTGCCCGTGATGCTCCATATTCTCTTTGCAAGGAGAGGTGAAGAAGCAATTCAGTTCTCTTTGTTCAGACTCATACCATTTTTCACCTTTCAGAATCAGCAATTGTTTAACCCCCCCTCGTACTGGTTCTGTTGGAGGTACCTAAAGAGATTGTTTTCTCTGACTAACAAAAAGCTGCTTTTTGTTATTATTTTTTACCTCCACAGAACGAGAGAATAAGGGCAAGCAACTTTTGATTTAACCTCCCACTACTGAGATTCCAAATTTTAAACTGTTAACAAAAGGGACTGCATGTTTTCAGTGCTGAAAGCCCTGATTAAACTATGACACAAATTTCTACAAATGAAAGAGAGGCAGAGAATAGCAGGCTAGAGATGTGTGGCTCTCTTTAACTGCTGGCCTCCGACAATAGAAAATGAACTTTCTCTAGAAAGGAAGCTGTTAAAAGAGACTGTTCTGCCAAGCCTTAGTCTGTACCCAGTTTTGATAGATTTAGTTAACCTGCAAGGGAACAGCAGTATTGACATACATCACTTTGAAAAATGCCAGTCGAAAGAGGTATTTTTGTTTCCTGGGCTACATGCTGAGGCCATGGAATTTGTTCTGATTTTTTCCTCTCCGTGCTAACAGACTCTGTTCCTTATTTTATGACTGTGTTTTCACCCTCTGAACTACCCCAGAGATATCGATGGCATTTTTTGGGAGACTGAACTGGGTCAGTCTGGNCTAGTGGGAGGTGTCCCTGCCTATGGCAGGGGGTTGGAACTAGATGATGCTTGAGGTCTCTTCCAACCTTACCATTCTATGATTCTGTGAACAGTATTTTAAACAAGCTACATGAAACCCTCATTTTTGTTCCTAGCTAAATGGTTGTTTGGACTAGAAATTTAATTCAATGTGTAATGTTATTATCCTAAAGAGCCTCTAAACCTGGTAAATAATTTTTAGTGGGAAGACTTCTGGTTTTCCTCAGCTGACATCACACATGAGAAAGAGTTGCCTCCAAAGGAGAAAACTAATGAGATTAGTTAAATTTGGGTGTTGCCTCAGCGGGTTTTCCTGAAGAATTAATCACTGCCTGGTCCTGTGCCTTTTGAGCCTCCTGCCTGTAAGGATAATGAATATTAAGGAAAAGAACTTTCAGGTTTTTTGAGTCTTCAGTAAAACTCTGGATACAGCAGCCTGCTGAGGCACCTCATGATGTAGCCCAGGATCTGGGATTTTAAGATTCAGATCCACTGAGATTCTGAACATGGCCATAAAACCAGACCAATATGGACAATGTCACAACTGCTTTTACTTACAGGTTGTTTGGTGAGAAGAGCTTGGGGCAGGCTTGTCAAGAAAGTTTGATGTGAACTAAGCTTTTACAACAGACCTGTTCTCTTTTTCTTTCACTATTTTCTCCTATTCCCTACATCTAGAGGGAGTGGACATTTGTGGGGAGAAGGTCTGCAGTGGTTGCAGTTTGCTGACACCCCATCAAATTTGTTTGCATAAGGCACAGGTGTTTGGATAATCGATGATGGCATGGCTCAGGATGCTGACTTGAACTTACTGTTTGATGCTCCCTTCCTGGGAAAGCCATCACTTGTTATTTGGGATGGGAGCTGATAGTGCTGATAGCAGCTCGGAGCAGCTTTGCTCTCCGGCCAGTGGCAGAAAGCAGATGTGTGACATGCCATATCCTTAACAGATGGGCAAGCCATATGCCATTGGAAGTGGTGATCCAACTTTGGCTCATATTGTGGGTGAGTAGTTCTTCTCTTTTGCATCAAAGCTTTAACAGGGGAAAGAAAAAAAGAAGTGTTAATTCCTAGAGGAAGTAAGCAACCCAAAGGATTGATTTCCCAGGCATCTTGCAGTTTCTCAGTGCTGAACGGTCGTGTGCCTTCCCAGGGTCTGTACACCTGAGAGTCTGCTGTGCCCTTATTCCTGCCTGTGGGAAAGATCTCCTCTGACTTTCAGTCCTGGGATTACACTAATGCATGTCCAAGTCTGAACTATTTATTTGCTTTTCCAAAAGCAAGCTTGAAGCTGGGCTAACACGGCCATGGGACAGCTGGAATGACTTGGCATACACAAGCAGCAAGCTCCCATCTGCGCAGAGCAGAGGCAGGGCTGGCGGAAGTAAAATTGGATGTACAACAGCAGGTAACTTACAGGATGGAGCAGAAAGCTGCACAACAGCCTCAGAGCAGCTGCACATGTAGTATATGGCCTGCCTACGTGGGACACTTCAGGGCAGTGCTCCATGAGTATGTAGGTACCAAACAGCTCCTGTGCTTTAGGCTCACACCCAGTTGCAGCCCCACACATGATGCTATGGCACTGTGTGATTAAGTGATTCGGTGCACTATTGTGTAGGTTCTTCTTGACATTCAGAAGGAAAAGTTTTTGGCACACCACTAATCACTTGTGGTTCTAAGAAGAAAGCTGAGCTGATCCAGACTTTATCATTTTAGGGTGTGAACTGTAACACAGAAAGGGCTAAATGCATTTTGGTGAGTGGTTGAAAATGTTTACAGTGGTAAAACGCTGCAATTCTACTGAGAAACGCAGCTTTTATCAAATAATCTGTGTTTAAAAGATGAGCCTTAGATGAGGAACACAGGACTTTGCTGGGAACGTGCCAAAGCAAGGCTGTTCTGAAGCTGACTGGTGCATTGCTTTGGTTTTCCTCTTGCTATACGTTAGGTTCATTCAGATGGATGAAAGGGCTTCGGACTGGGTGGCATTTGAGATTGGGATGATACAAAATGGGAGTTGAAAGGAGAAGATTTGAGGAGAGTCTTCTTAGACTCAAGCCCCCTCCTAAGAGTGATATTTTTTCCTATCTCCAGTTATTCAGAGTCCTTAAACGCAGGATTACAATGAATGGTTTTGATATGGATAGTCCAGAGCATAAAGTGAGACAATGGCCACAACAGAACCTACATAGATTGAATAATGCAGAATCAATACATGAACAGCAGTGTATGACAGGGGTTGCTATGGCATCTCCTTTATTTAATAAAGCAATAAATAAAGGAACAGAAATCTCCACAAATGGTCTCAGCACAAATTAGAGCTGTTCCTAACAGCTCTAATATATGCAGTAGAAATTTTGTGAAAAATAGCTTCCTCCATAAACAAGAATGTTTGGTTTCTTTCATCATGCTTTACTTTGGCTATATTTGCACTGATTCCAGTTGAGCTGTCACTGAAGCTTCCCTGGGGGAACAAGGAAGTTGTGAATAGAGAGCTCTGTGCAAGTGCCTTCTGCTGTTTTGTGCTAGAAGTGTAAGAGGACAGGCACAAATGCACACAATATGCAGGTCTGTGAAGAATACAGAACCCAAATCTGCAAGAACTTGACTTTATTTTCCTACTTAACAGAGAATGGACAATTACAGGATTTATTCAGCTTTGCAGAACAGTGCTGAAGGCTCTTTTGGAATCCTACTTCTGAATCCCAAACTGAATCCTAGGCCAGGTGTTGGAGACATTAATAATCGGTTATGAATTCTGAATATTAATTTTAATATGAATATTTTAAATCAATATTCAAAAATTCTGGAAAACTCCCTGAGATTCTTTGGACCGTCGGTCGACAGGAAGCAGTTGCACAAAGGGTATTTATAAACAATGGAATTAAACAGTTTAAACAACCTGATCTTGGAAAATAGGAAGGTGAAAACAGGACAAGTTCTAACTATGCTTATGGAGCCTTAGCATTAACTCCAGCTGATGTGTTCATGATGTATTGATCCCTGGGTAAGTTTCCTGTACAAAGATGCTTCCAAAACTCAGAATAATGATCCTGGGGTAAAACACAAACTATTCCAGGCAGAGGGAAGGAGAGAAGGACTGGGTTGCTGCTAAGCTGCTGGCGCAAGCTGCAAACACGTTAATGAGCTGCAAACGAGGCGCTGCTCCCTGTGCAGAGTCAGCACAGAAAGGGCTTTGTAAATCACCCCCCATTAAATGCACCATCTTGAGAAGGAAATTGGCCAACAGGCGCCAGCATCATTGCTCTGCCCGATGAATTCAAAGCTCCATGCCTAGTGTGACCACACAGGCATGCTGAGGGGGATCACAAGACAGCTGACTTGGTGGTGCCAAGCCCCTAGCATTCAAGGCTTTGCTGGGGCTAAAACCTCCATTGGCTCATCCACTCAACTCCTGAACCCGCGACAGGAGAAGGAGAGCAAGGCTTAAACCAGCCTGGCAGGATATATGCCCTACCAGGGCACCCTTAGCATAGAAAATCAGACAGAGCTGCCAGTCTACATCCACATATGTTTAAAATCAGGGTTTCCATGGAATGAACAGGATCACACAGTTTGGGTGGGGAGAGATGAAAGGGCAATGAATAATTAACCTACGAAGTTAAGAACTGGGGTTGCTTGTCAAACACTGGTGTAGCCTTGCTGGGATTTGATGATATCACACACATTTGGATAGCTTTGCCTGACCTGTAGCTTTCAGGGTATATAGTTTCATTATGTGTCACCAGCCGTGTGGTAGAGTTCTGCATCTTGAAGCTGTGCATCACATCTTGTAGGTGTTCAGAAATGTGCTTTATTGACGACAAATCTCAATTGTTGAAGCAAACAGTTTCATGCAAATTAAAACCAAAAGGGCATATGATGCCAAAAGGTAATATAAAGGAAATTTGGATGAAACTTCTTTAAATGTTGTTGGTTTTTTTTTTTTTTTCCATTGAAAGGTTGAGTGGAGGTTTATTTGTGCTTGAGCATTTGTTACCCCTTAAATGTATCACACCCACCACATCTCCCACTGTTCCTGGAGAGCATGTCAACCTTTAAATGAATAATTTAAAGCTGACTTAACTTTCCTGAGGAGCAGTCTAATGAATAGATGCAACTGATGCCCACTACTTATCACATTCCAAGGTATTTGGTGAATAAATTAGCTTTTTTTTTTTTTTTTTTTCCCTAGCATGAAACAGTCCTAATTTGGGAAATGCATTTGCTAGCCACAAATATCCCTCCAAAAAAATGCATGCAAACAGAATAATGTTTGCTATATGCAAAAGGACTTCACTTACTTGAGTCACAGACAACTTTGTACTTAAACCAAAAGAAGTAAATATCAGATGAAAAATGATTAATGCTTGCTTAAGGGAAAATATCATTGTTTGCTTTCTACTCAGGCATTTTTACAGGCTTGATTTGAAGTCTCCCAGTAACCTGACAGTCTCCTACCTTGTGCAGATCAAGCAGTTGAAGAATCACAGAATCATAGAACGGTAAGGTTGGAAGGGACCTCAAGGATCATCCAGTTCCAACCCCCTGCCATAGGCAGGGACACCTCCCACTAGCACAGGTCACTCAAGGCCTCGTCCAACCTGGCCTTGAACACCTCCAGGGAGGGAGCAGCCACAACCTCCCTGGGCAACCTGTGCCAGTGTCTCACCACCCTCAATGTAAAGAACTTCCTTCTAACATCCAGTCTGAATCTCCCCTCTGCCAGTTTAAACCCATTGCACCTTATCTTGTCATTACAAGTCCTTGTCAATAATCCCTCCCCAACCTTCCTGTAGGCCCCCTTCAGATATTGGAACATGTCTTTCTCCAGATTTTTGTGATAAAGCAACTTATGGGGATATTTAAAAGTAGTCAAGGGACACAGACAAGCAAAATAAAGATCATTTGAGCAGCTCCATATCTCTTGCTGTTTGTCTCAGTTACAACACAAGAGAGCAAATGCATAAGGAGAAACTTCAGGCTGTGAGCTGTGAGTCTGTGTGGCATCCTGGTTACGAAGGAGACAGCGCTGCCAGAGTGTAGGTGAACTGCTGAAGTTAATCAAAAGTATAAATAATTTGAAAGAAGAGAATGAATGAGCCTGCAAAAATTATTTGTCTATATACTGACTGCAAATGCATTCTACAAATTCCTCATTATGTGATAAATCCCACAGGTGGTAAAAAAAATTGGGCCAGAACATTTGTATTGAATTTGGAAGTGCTGACCAGTTTTGCCTTCTCATGGCTACAGCCTGTAAAGCAGTGCTTTGGGTATTGTCCCATGATATTTTTGTTTGTAAATACTTCAAGCCTCTTGTAATCATTGATTGCCTTCTGCCATAAGCAGAAAGGAGCTTCCTGCATCCATCCAGTGGCTAAGAGGATAACTAACTGCAAGCAGTGTAAGTGACCACACAAACCTTCTCTGCCAGTAAAAATGTTAGCTTATGCTGGGTACCTTTAGAGTGTTCCAGTTTTGCCTGTTCCCTGTGTGTATAAATATCCAAACCCTGCATTTTTGAACCTTCTAACTAAGTTTTCTGGCGAGATTTAATGTTAATAAACAGTTTTCATAGTTATTAACAATCTCTGCCTGGACATCAAAATTAATATCATTATTAAATTCGAATCATTTCATCACAAGCAGCAAACAAAATTTGGCAGGTATTTGATTCTCAATAATGAAGTATACTTGAAAATGTTTGTGCTCACTGCCTTCTGTGGACTTGCACAGACACACTCCTCTTTGCCATCATGTCACTCTTCAGCCAAAGTGTATCTCGCAATGTAATGAAGCTGAAAGACATCTATTAACTTATTAATTGCTGTTTACTTATCCCCTGGGCTGCATCTTGCCCTTTTCACAAGAAGATATGTAAAAGCATTTTGACTAAACATACACAGTAGCAAAGGTTACAGCCGTCCTGAATCACGAGGGGCTTTCACTTCTGCCTCAGGTAAGGGACAAACGAACAACTGTAGCCACTGTAATATTTTCTTGCCACTAGTTAGGCCTTAATATACTTTAAAAGTTTGCTCTTCTAATTTGAACCGTGCGAGACTTTGGCTGGAGGCTACTCCTGTGCCCCAGTGATAAAAGAAGACATAAAACAACCCAGTGCCCGATCATTCTCCCTGCCTGTCACTGAATCATGTTTAATAGCATCTCCATTGCAGTTTTGGCCAATTTGCTTGCAATGGCATCCTTTTCCATGGGCTTGCTGCTCAGCAGGCCCTGAAGCAATCTATGAATAACTTCCCAACAGATGCTGTTTATGAATTGAAGCAAATGGCTTCCCTGTTTCTCTTTTTTCTCACTTCAATAATTTTCAGTTACATTACGATGAATATTTATAGTCCTATAGCAGTGCATAAAAATGGGAACAAGCAGACCTGTGCATTGTTCCATACGTGAGTGCTGTTCTAATGGGCTTTGGCTCGATGGGTTTAATAATGTTCTGTTGATGGACTGAGAAGAGAATGCAAATTGTAGATCAGTCACTTCCATTCACTGTTCTAGCAGGCCAGGCATTGATGGAAGGCTATATTAGGAGCAGATATAGTGCACCTTATCTTCTGGAAGTAACACACCCCTAATACAAGCCTGCAATGCCTTTCAACTCAGCTGTATTTCCTATGAGTAATCCCAACTCACTGTACTGTGAAATGTAGGATCTCATGTTACAGAGACAGTCCTTCCTGGTGCACTGAGTTGGCAAGGCAATGTGTGATGAACTGGCTGCAACTCCCATTCTCTGACTCCCTGCATGGCTGGCAAGGAGGAAGTAGAGAAAATGTAGGGTGAAGTTAAGCCCAGGAAGAAGGGATGGGTGGAGGGGAGGAATTTCATAGAATCATAGAATCATAGAATCATAGAATGGTAAGGTTGNTATATATTTAATATATTTAGACAACAGAGAGAAGAGCCCTGTGTGGCTATGGAATTGCTGCTGTCACAGCAACATGGCAAATCTCTTCTCAGCTCCAGCCATAAGCAACTTGCTGGACTTGATATCTTACTGAGGGGAACCCTGAGACCTATTGTAGGAACTTGGTGGTCTCAGATAAATTGGAGTGGAAGGGCTCTGCTACACACTTCAGTCTCACTTCTGAAGGAAGTTAACAGCAGCATTCTGTTACTGTGTTTTAATTAAGAAGAAAAGCAACAATATGGAAGCATTCAGCAATGTTAGATAGTGCAAAAGAAAAAAAAAAAATAAAGCTTCCAAGCAAGACCACAGCTGCCCAGATGTTTGGCACAGCTTGGAAAAGGCATTGGCAGCTTCCTCATCTGTGCAGTGTGGCAGCCCAGACACCAGCTGAGTGATGCTGTAGCTGCTGATGCAGTGTGGGTACAGAATCACAGAATGGTCTAGTTGGGAAGGCACCTCCAAAGTCATCTCATCTAACCACCTCTGCAGTCAGCAGGGGCACCCTTGACTAGGTCAGGTTGCCCAGAGCCCTCTTGAGGCTCACTTTGAGTGTCTCCAGGGATGGGGCCCAAATCACCTCCCTGGGAAACCTGTTTCAGTGTTCCACTGCCCTCACAGTAAAGAACCTGTTCCTAACATCCAATCTGAATCTGCTCTTCTCTAGTCTGAAGCCATTGTCCTTGTCCTTTGTAAAGAGTTTCTCTCCAGCCTTCTTGTAGGTCCCGGATATATCTGTGTATGTTACATATGTTAGTATGTACATCCTGGCTTGCATCAGCAATATTGTGGCCAGCAGGACTAGGGCTGTGATGCCTCCTTTGTACTTGGCACTGGTGAGACCACACCTCAAGTACTGGGTTCTTCTCATGTTGAGGTGAAACCTTCTGTTAGTTTGTAGCTGTTGCTCCCTGTCTTATTGCTGCTGATGACCAAAAAGAGCTTGGCCCCATCCACCTGACATCCACCCCTCAGAGATTTGTACACATTGGTGAGATGATCTCTCAGCCTTCTCTTCTCCAGACTAAACAGCCCCAGGGCTCTCAGGCTCTCTGTAGAGGAGATGCTCAAGTCCTTCAGTTACTCACATGGCAACGAACTCAGGTCTGACAATCACTCACCATAACAATTCTGCCAGGTCACCACTAACCATGTCCACCAGTACCACATCTACACAGCTTTGAAATTCCTCCAGCGATGAAGACTCCATCTAGACACCCTGTTCCAGAGTCTGACAACCCTTTTGGTCAAGGAAGGGGAGGTTTAGGTTTGTCCAACCTAAATCTCCATTTGGTACAAGTTGAGGCTGTTTCTTCTTATCCTATTACACTTTCCTTGGGAGAAGAGACCAACCCCCACCTTGTTCCAAGCCCATTTCTGGAAGTTGTAGAAACCGACGTCTCCCTTTAGCCTCCTTTTCTCTAGGCTGAACAACTCCAGTTCCCTCAGCTACTGCTCAAAAGCCTTTTGCTCTACCACACTCTTCATCTATGACCCCAGTTCCCTCAGCTACTGCTCACAAGCCTTGTGCTCTACCACTGTGACACCAGCTCCCTCAGCCACTGCTCACAAGCCTTGTGCTCTACCACTGTGACACCAGCTCCCTCAGCCACTGCTCACAAGCCTTGTGCTCTACCACTGTGACACCAGCTCCCTCAGCCACTGCTCACAAGCCTTGTGCTCTACCACTGTGACACCAGTTCCCTCAGCTACTGCTCACAAGCCTTGTGCTCTACCACTGTGACACCAGCTCCCTCAGCCACTGCTCACAAGCCTTGTGCTCTACCACTGTGACACCAGCTCCCTCAGCCACTGCTCACAAGCCTTGTGCTCTACCACTGTGACACCAGTTCCCTCAGCTACTGCTCACAAGCCTTGTGCTCTACCACTGTGACACCAGCTCCCTCAGCCACTGCTCACAAGCCTTGTGCTCTACCACTGTGACACCAGCTCCCTCAGCCACTGCTCACAAGCCTTGTGCTCTACCACTCTGACACCAGCTCCCTCAGCCACTGCTCACAAGCCTTGTGCTCTACTACTCTTATCTACAACACCACAACATACCTGCAACTCTTGGTGCCGAGACCTGCAGCCAGCCACAGGCAAAATCTGCTTCAGACGACAAATACTCACTTTCAAACGGTGCTGCTCAGCAGGCTCTGGCTGACAACAGGAAAAGCTAGCCCAAAGGTGTTCATTTCAAGTTTTATTTCTCATGTTGGTGAAACACAAAGCCCCTTCTTGAGAGGCAGCATCTTGTAGAGCTGTTACAAACACATTTTGCACTCTAATACACCACAGATTTGGGAAAAGGACAAATAAAGCACAGGTGTCACACTGCACTTGGGCATACTGATTCTTAAGTTACAGGAAATTTAGAAACCTTCTGATGTGACATCACACATTGCACTGACCATCTCTCAGCCTTCATGCACAGTTTGGTTTTTTTTACAGCCAACACTGGATTTGGAGACTTTCTTGTTTGTAAATGGCATCTTCTCCACTGTAAATCACTTACATGATATTTACTTAAGTGTGCAAATTGCTTTGAGAAAGAGAAACAAACACTAAACACATAATATACAGACAGCTTCTTCTACAGTTAAACATCTACTAAAAGGCAGTTAACATTCCTATCACACTTTCAGAGCCTAAAATAGGAGAATAAGTTATATAAAATAGACCATCTTATATTTTTTTCAGACGCTTCTGTTTCAGCAGATTTGGTCTTTGCAGCAACATTGCAATCAAAGATTAAGATTCTGCTCCTAAGATTCGAGATTTCAATTCAATGGCAGCTTCACTTGTTTGGTAGAAGTTACTTTTGTCTCAAGCTTTCCACACTTGGCACAGGGAAAAGAGAAAAGAATGCTGGGGGAGTGGGAAAATAATCTTGCAAATCTATTTTTTTTTTTGGCAATAAGAGAAATATCCTTTAAGGATCTCATGCATAGATTTTCATTTTTATTTTAAGGGCATGTCAGTGTTACAAGCACAGTTTAAATAATGTCTGCAACTTCGTTCACGTGTGAGGCTCCCAGTTTTATTTCTCCTGCATGTCGTGGCCCCAGACGTACACAGCTGTCCACACACACACAAAAATAAGACTCCTTGGGACCGCTCACCAGAACTGAATTTAGAACTGGAAGCATCAAGAAAAGCATGATGAAAATGACTTAGTGTCACTCCATAGTGCTCCTATGTGTGTGGGATTTTTCCTACTCGTGATCAAGACTCCCCAGAAAAAGTGCATGGTCACCTTCAAGAACAATTCCAGAAGGTAGGAAAGTGAGCAAACCAGAGTGAGTTGCTCCAACAGTTGAAAAAGAAGTTATAGGAAAGCCTTCAAAACCATCTTTGATGTACATCTGTGATCAGAAAGGAGCAACTCAATTCCCAAAATGTAATTCAGATTGTTTTACAGAAGAGCAAAAGCTTCTATTAATATCACAGGGAAATTGCCTGCCAGACAGGAAAGAACTACAGGTGCAGTCTCAAGCAGCTTTAAAACCCATTATTATTATAATTAATCCAGAAAACAAAAAGATTAAACAGTTACTTGAACACCTATTGAACTAGATGACATGACTTTGACAGCAGCCCTGCCTGCAAATCATGCTGTAGCTTGTGCAGCCATCACAATTCTATCAAGTGCTACCCACCCCAAGGACAGCAAATATTAAATTAACCCTCTGAAAGTTCACCTTCATCACAGTTCTGTCAGGCACACTGAGGTCGGACATCACCTTATGCCAGACTTGTTATTCTTGAAGATACCCAATTCCTTTGTAGTGCAGAAACTCTATCAGCACTGTGCTTTTGATCTACTGTGGATTGAACTCTGGGTATCACAAAACATTCCAAGGGAATCCTGATTTGGTCTTTCTGAAGGAAGAGACCCCAAGTATGACATCCAGGGTGGATCAAATTTTAAGCACAAGATGGCCAAACAATTTAAGACACTGCTAAACACATTCTGCCTTGAAAATAAATTTTAAAAAATTAGAGAAGATGTATTAAAATTTGGGTATTTTAGATTCTGAGTTCCTTTGGAAAATGTCTTGTGTTACAAGTGAGCTGTTCTGTGCTTTGAGAATGAAATTAGTACGTGGATTAGTGAATAAACACCTAGAACAGCCACGGACTCACAACTAGCACTGAAACATCCCACTTCAGTTTTGGTTAAACACTGTCTTCAGAGCTTTACATTCAATGCACATCACCTCCTACTCTCATTTTCTTCTTTTTTTTTGGTTAGGGCATGCTTCAGAAACACCACTCAAAAAGGTTATTTCCAAAGGCTTTAGATCAATGAAGCTCTTCAGGCGAAAGATGTGTGTGCACTTGTAAGCTTGCAGGACAAGATGGCTTAGTGTTTTCCACACCTACGTGGATACTGGAGTGAAAATATGTTGGAAATGCACTGAATAGTCCCTCTAGTGCTTAAAGTAGTGAATAATCCAGTCTGGCAGAGTCTGTCTTAAGTGGTGTTAAGCAGGAGATAAATATAGGAATCATTGTCTATTTAGCTCAGAAAACAATCACCAACACATAACTGAGACAAAAAAAAAGCATCAGCTGTTGACATCCGGCAACTAAATTTCACACCACTCTCCCTACTCCAGTGTTTCAGGGGGTTGGGTTTCTTTTAAACTATGCTTTTAGCAAGGATTTCTCTCTCTCTCTCTTTTTTTTTTTTTTTTTTGTTGTTGTCTCCTGTCAACTGAAAGCAGGGCCCTGAGGAAGCTCCTACCAGGTAAGGAATAAAGTCCCAAGATGATTTTGAGATGATAGGTACAATCATGCTTTTTCTCCTGCGCTGTACCCAGAAGCTGCCAAGTTAAGATTAGCATTCCCACATCACAATTGCAATGAAGCTCTGGTAAATCTGGTACCTTTGGATATGCTCAGCATCACAAATAAGTCATGTACTTCAGACAACCTCTGTCTGCAGCTAGCACAGTCCACCAGAATATTCATCCTCTTCCTCATCAGCATGAGAGCCTGCTGCAGCTGGTCCTCTGGCTTTGTCTTGTGCAGCATTTGGTGACTTCTTCTTGATTCCACCTCCAGGGACCACCAAGGTAAGACCAAGCTTGGCATACTGACAGTAACGAGGCAAGGTTAATTGCTGCACTATCGCAGCAGTAAAGTCTCATTGACTTACACTGCACAGAATCACAGAACGGTTTGGGATGGAAGGGACATTAGAAATCATCTCATTCCAAGCCTTCTGCCATGGGCAGGGACACAGAATCAATGCAGGCTCACAAGAAGCAGGTAACATTTAGGACAGAGCACAGAGTGACTGATGCTGCTTTCAGAAGGTCTTCTTCCAGCTTAGAATAAAACTAACACAGAAGGAATGAACCAATCTCAAAAGACTGAGAATGGGATGCGAGATCTGTATTGACACAACTTACTACAGAATAATTTGACCACATCCTACAGCTTCTGCAGTTGAAACTTTAGGTTAAAAAAAAGGTTTCAGCATGCAGCTCTGCAGACATTATCCAGTAGTACTTCATGCAGAAAGTCTTACAAGTGTTCTTTAGCAAGACTACTACCTTAGTTTTTACTATTTATAGAAACATAGCATGGCTTGGGTTGAAAGGGACCTTTAAAGGTCATCTAGTTCAACCTTTTCAACTACATCACATTGCTCAGAGCCCAGTCCAACTTGACCTTTAATAAAGTTTCCCAGGGATGAAGCATCTACCACCTCTCTGGGCAACTATTATCTCATCCTGAAAAAGGAAAAAAGGAACTTCTTACTTACATCATTGTCCATGTACTTGAAGAGTGGCAAATTGCAGACTTCAGAAACTTGATCCTGATCTTGCTGGTCATACCCTTCTAAAAGTTGCTCTAATGCTGCACAGTCTTCACTTCCATTAAATCCTGGTATACTGAAGGAAATTAAAGAGTTCATTTAGGGTATTTCAGCAACAGAACCATTTTGAGATCATCAAGTCCAACCACTAACCCAGCACTGCCAGGTCACCACCAAACTACATCCCCCCAGCACTACATCTACAAGGCTTTTAAATCCCTCCAGGGATGGGGACTCCACCAATTCCCTGGGCAGCTTGTTCCAGGGACTGTCAATCCTTTTGAGGAAAATGTTCTTCCTAATGTCCAATCCAAACCTTCCCTGGTGCAACTTGAGGCTGTTTCCTCTTAAAATTGTAATGTACCAGGCCCTCAGCTGTTGTGTCTTTAAATGCTGCTCATTAAGGGCAGAAGAGCAATCTGATAGACTGCTTGTTCCACAAAACTGTAAGCACTAAGATTTCTCTTGGCACATGGATCATATAAAAATCAAACTTCTGGGTTGTGGCTTGGATGAGTGGATGCTTTGCTGGGTTAAAAACTGGCTGGGTGGCTGGGTCCAAAACGTGGTGGAGAATGGAGTTAAATCCAGTTGGCAGCTGGTTACTAGCAGTGTTCCCCAGGGCTCAGTTTTGGAGCCAGTCTTCTTTAATATCTTTGTCAATGATCTAGATGAAAGGATAGAGGGCACCCACAGGAAGTTTGGGCACAGATGATACCAAATTGGGTGGGAGCCTTGATCTGCTTGAAGGCAGGGAGGGACCTTCTACAGAGCAATCTGGACAGGCTGGGTCAATGGGCCAAGGCCGATGGGATGAGATTAAACAAGGCCAAGTGCTCAGTCCTGCACTTGAGTCACAACACCATGACCATTTCAGGCTTGGGGGAGAGATGCTGGAAAGCTGCCCAGCAGAAAAGGGCTTGGGGCTGTTGGTTGACAGCAAGCTGAATATGAGCCAGCATGTGATTAGGTGGCCAAGAAGGCCAGCAGCATCCTGGCTTGAACCAGCAATAATGTGACCAGCAGGACTAGAGAAGTGATCACCTTCCTGTACTTGGCACTGGTGAGGTGCACCTTGAATACTGGGACCAGTTCTAGACCCTTCACTATAAGAAGGACATTATCCAGAATTGACAACAGCTCTGGAGGTGCTGAAGCATGTCCAGAGAAGGATAAATGAAGGTGGTGAAGGGTCTGGAGGCAAAAGTTCTACTAAGGGCAGCTGAGGAAACCAGGTACATTAATTTTTCTCTCCATCTAATCACCACAGGAGATAGTTTGGACTGATTTTACTGTAATGACAAGTCAGAATCTCAACATTTTAAGGGCCTCCACCTGTATCATGGCAAAAAGATTTTGAGAACAAAAAATTAGAATTCAGTTAGCACCATCCAGAAATATCTATTTTTAATCTCACTCGTGTTTAAAATAGCCAATTAACTTCTGCTCCATTTGAAAAGGACACAACCCAAAGGATCAGTCAGGCAAGAATCCCAGTCAGAACTGTATTCCACTCAGCCTTGGATGATAAAAATGAAACAGGAAGACCTTCCAACTTCCATCTCACTTCACCTGTGGCACATGACTGCTTCTTGACGACTAACTTTTTATTTTAGCTTCATTAAGAAGAATCACCATGGTAATTACAGCTAAATCTGTGAAGAGTGAGAAAAATTCCTGACAGCCACATATCAGGGAATGCTATTATTGTGCAGCAAGGCAACAGAGGAGCAGGCTTAAAATTTCTTGGCAGTGTTTTCCTTGCTCTTTCCTAAGAACAGCCTGAAATCATAGGAGATGATGTAGACTTACCTATAGCTTTCCCTCACACATCTTTCTGCAGCAACATAATCATTTCTGTGAAGATGAACTAAGACTTGAGCAATCGTTTTCTAAAAAGAAATAAAACAAAGCCTCAAACATGATGATTTTTTTGGAAGTGAACAGCAAAATATGAGAAAAACACTGATATTTAGTGTGAAAAAGGTTATAAAACCCCACAATGATCCTAAAATACTGTCACAAGAGACTCAGAAAAATTTAGTTATAAGAAGTTATAAGCTATCTCCTCAGCTGGTATGAAATGTGTTATCTCCTGCAGCACTGCAATGATCTGTTGTACCCAGTAACAGGCTTTGTGGTTTGTTATGGTTGAAAACATCTTTATTTTTGATGTGTTTGTTATTTTTCCACAGCTTCTGTAGATAAGTGCCTCTTATTCTCCACATTATAGTAGTGAAAATAAAAAGCAGAGTGAGAGGTTTGGGAAACATTCACTACCTCAAATTCTCATCACCGAGCAAGAAATACATCCCCGATACTGTCAGTCAGATGTCAGCTGGTATTAGTTACCCAGAAAAACCTGAAATGCACTATCAGAAATTATAGGTTTGGACTTTACCTTATAGCATGTTGGGTAGTTTTCAATTTCCTTATAAATACTTTTTTCCTTTTGAAGAGACAAGGCAGCCTCATCTAATCTAAAAAGCAAACAGTTAGGAGTATCAGCGCCAGGAAGACAGCAGAACAAACCTGAAGGTAATCACAAAGTGTTTAACTAACACACTGACAAGTCTGATAGAATCAAAGCAACACAACTAAGTAGATGTTACTAACAGAGCAGTACATGGTCAGTAATTGCTTTTGTATACTTGAGGACTAAGATAGTCATAGGACCACAGGATGCTAGGGCTTGGAAGGCACATCCATAGATCTTCGAGTCCAACTCCCCTGCCAGAGCAGGATCATACAGGAACACATCCAAATGGATCCTGAAAGTCTCCAGAGAAGATGACTCCAAGACCTCCCTGGGGAGTCCGTTCCAGTGGTCTGTGATCCCTACAGTAAAGAAGATCTTCCTCATGTTGAGGAGGAACTTCCTGTGCTGTAATTTACATCTCCTGCCCCTTGTCCTATCACAGAGCACATGTGAGCAGAGGCTGTCCCTGTCCCTTCCTTCTTTACCCCCAGCCCTCAGATATTTATAAACATCCCTTCTCAGTCTTCTCCTCCTTGGACTAAACAGCCCCAGGGCTCTCACCCTTTCCTCATAAGGCAGTGCTCCAGTCCCTTAAATTATCCTTGTAGCCCTCTGTTGGACTCTCTCAAGCAGACCTTTGTCCCTCTTGAACTGAGGAGCCCAGAACTGGACAGAAGATTCCCAGTGAGGTCTCACTAGGGCAGAGTAGAGGGAAGGAGAACCTCCCTCAATCTGCTGGACACACTCTTCCTAATGCACCCCATGATACCATTGGCTTTCTTGGCCACAAGGGCATATTGCTGTCCCATGGATAACTTCTTGTCCACCAGGACTTAGTCCCTTCTCCACAGGGCTGGACTGCACAAGCTAAATGCTTCGTTACATAGCCTAATAGATTTTTCTATGTCATCAGGTTACTATAAGCCATTGGCAAGTCTGATGTCCATAAACTATCACTATTAAGTCACAGTAATCACTTTGGAGCTTGAATACCCTTTTAATCATCTCATTGAACTTGCAGAACTTAGCAACAGGAGGTGAGCTATAGAGCAGCAGAGCAACCACATCTTTCAGATGCTCTGAAGCAATGCTGATTCACTTTCACAGAAAGACATTAAAGTTACTTGATACACTTCCTTTTCTGACCACAACTGTGCAGTGAAATAGAATGTCTTAAAAGCAGAGTAAAACACTCAGAATTCCTTCAAGGATTTACATGTTTCAGTGAAGCAAGACTAAGCTGAACTGCAGGTCAAGCTCAAGCAATTAAAATTAAAAATCAATTTACACTGAGACTAAGATACACTCTTTGAGAAGACCAAAATCTCCTGCAAACAGATTCCTTTCGTCAGGTTACTCTCCTAATTCCCCTGGTGTATATTACACAGCAGTAAAAGAGCTCCAAGTGCTTTCTACATATTAATGCTGGAAGAAACTAATAAATCTTGAAGTAGTTTAAGAATTAATGAAAAGTGGTGTATATGCTTTCCAGCTATTCACAAAGAAAGGAATCAAAGCCTTACAGCCCACATTCTCCCCATCCTAGAACACAAAACAGGTGAAGAAACCTGTATGAGTGTGACTTATCCCACAGAAACTGAATTGTAGCTTGAAGTGTCTCAAAGAACAATTAAGTATCACAGAATCACAGGATGTCAGGAGCTGGAAGGGACCTCGAAAGCTCGCCCAGTCCAGAGCTNCCCAACCTATACTAATCCCTGTGGTTGTTCTTTCCCAGGTGCCAGACTCTACACTTGCCCTTGTTGAATTTCATTCAATTTCTCTCTGCCCAACCCTCCAGCCTGTCTAACTCTTGCTAAATGGCAGCACAGCCTTCTGGTGTGGCAGCCACTCCACGCAGTTTGGTGTCATTAGCAAACTTGCTGGCAGTGCACTCTGTGCCCTCATCCAGGTCATTGATGAATATATTGAACAGAACTGGTCCCAGTACTGATCCCTGTGAGACCCCACTAGTTACAGGCCTAAGTAATAGCATATTTTTTTATTGCTGTTGTGGGGTTTATAAGGAAAGTCACTACTCAAGATTCAATTGCAGGTAAAAAAGACATGAAGCTGTACCTGCGTCCTCTGACTAGAAGTCTTGATGCTTTCCCCAACATCTCCAATGCTTGCCGTAAACGTTCCTCGTTCTAGAGGAGAGCATAAAGAATTCATGCATTTCTATTTCATTTGCAGCAAATTAAGACCACTTAATCTCAATGTTTCATCTGGAAAATTATTTTGTCAGCAGTTCATAGACTCAGTGTGTGAGTATTGATGCATCCAAGGCGGGGGGATAGTACTGATGCACCCAAGTCCAACAGCCAGCTCCTATATGGATCTGCTGAGCAAAGTAACATCCATACTAGCATGCCAACACAGGTAAGTGATGATAGAGAGGTGTGCCAAAGGCAGCAGCAGAAAAGGCAAATCATCTGCTCAGGGGATGGGCAGAGCATCAAGAAAATCTCTCTTCTGTGTCTTCAGTGATTTCAAGCCGTTTTAAGCTCCAAGACACAACAGCAGTGTCTGGTTTCTGCCCTCTGAGCTGCCCAACAAGAGGCTGAAAAAGCTTGATGACATACAAAGCTCAGGCAAAGCAAACTGATTCCTAACTTGCATTATTTCCTCCTCTACAGCATAAGAAACCTTCAGCTTCATTAGTTTACATCAGCCACTGGGTAGCGCATCAAGAAAACTCCTCTGTGCCTTCAAGGATTTCAAACTATTTTAGGCTCCATGACTCAACAGCAGCCATGTTCAGCAGCCACTGAGGTGAAAAGGAAGGAAAAATCATTTAGAACCTCAGCTTAGGCCTTTTCTTAACTTCACAGTTGACTCTAAACACCAATTCATTCATCTTTGTATGCTTTCTGGGACTGGGAAGTTCTTTGTTGGCGTAAAAATAATAATAAAAAAAACCCAAAACAAAACCCAAAATCAAACAACAACCAAAACACCCTCTCAAACCCACAAACAAAACCAACTCCACTTACTTCAAATACTGATGCTGCTTGCTGGTAGAGCTGCACAGCCTTCTCTGGGCTCACATTTTCTATTAACCTGTAAGAAACGTTAACCATTTCCCTTCAGGTGAAAGCATTTTTTCCCCAAAAGCATCAAAAAGATGAGAAGGGAAACCAAAGATGTATCCATGCCCTGCATGCATTCTAGCTGCCAGAGCCACAGACTCACTTGCCAGCCCGTTCCAGTGCAATAGCTGCTGTGTCTGGTGTCCCATTCTCCAGGTACATCATGCTGGCTTTCTCGATCAGCTGAACCGCTTCAGGCAGCCTGCCCATCTCCTGCAAAGCAACAGTCAGAGGGAGTTGGGCTCATGTGCAATGAAGCAAACCAAAGCAAACTTGTTTAGTAAGAATCCTTCATTATTGTGGTGGGGTAGGAACTTCACACACACACTACTGAAATCTACCAGACTAGCTCGGACAGCTTGGAAGTAAGACAAACTGGAAATAACATAGAAACGCAAACTCCTCCCAGACAAAGGAAACTGCCCAGAAAAGGTCAAAGCTATCCCTTCTCCCTCTACTTTCCCAGACAAATAAAACAACCAACAAAGCTTACATTGTTTTCTGTTAGCCAAGATTAGTGGAAAAACATTAGAGTGGGGTGAGGAGGAAGCAAATAGATCCAGCGACATAGATCAGAATGGGATAAATTGTTTACTTTCCAGGTTTTTAAATCCCTCTCAGCAAGCCAATAAATGATATAGACTTCATCATCACTTTCTTTTCACAACCAATGATCTAATTTCTCATTAAAATATTCCTACTAGCCTATTAACTGGATGTTAGGAGGAAGTTGTTTGCAGTGAGGGTGGTAAGACACTGGCACAGGTTGCCCAGGGAGGTTGTGGCTGCTCCCTCGCTAGAGGGGTTCAAGGCCAGGTTGAACGAGGCCTTGAGTGACCTGTACTAGTGTGGGAGGTGTCACAGCCTATGGCAGGGGGTTGGAACTAGATGATCTTTAAGGTCCTTTCCAACCTAAACCATTCTGTGAATCTCTTTATTAAGATTCTCTTATTTATTCACAGAACCAGTGAAAGTTGACCACCAACTCCATAAAATCCACTTCTAAGCACCAAGCATTCTTGGAAGGTTTGAATTTGTGGTAGTTTAGAGCAGAAGCAGCACTACTCTTTTATTACATTCTGGTATGAGACCTTCACCAAAAGGAAAACCATTTTCCCCCCTTTACAGTTACAAAAGTCATTCTCTCAACCTACTGAGACTTTCGGTGGGAACAGAAAAGTATCACTTGGGTATGGATTTGGCTTACACAATGTAAAATGGTTCAGTGCACAATATTGTTCATTAAAAGCTAGAAGGTTTTAACAAACACTAGTAAATGAAAATACCTTTAGCATCATGCCAGCTTGTTCATAAGCTCTGCAAAGAGAAAAAAAGCATTAAATATTTCAGCAAGCTGTATATACACAGTAAACATGCATCAACTATCACTCCACTGTTAATATTTAATGCTTGGAAGATGTTTCAAGTGTTTTATTTAATGAAACAGTGCAGGTGTGGCACTATCTTCCATAAATGAACTCCTTTGGTCACACTCCTCAGCAAAAATCTCTTCTTGTGATCTCACTCACAGGCAATAATTTGGATTATTTGTCACTGACTGCTTGAGGGACTCTTTAATTAAAAATTAAACCACAGTATAGGATTCCAAAACAATTTTTTTTAATTGAGCATTTTGCTGTATCAAAAGGTGCAGAAGGAGGTCAAAATCATCATTTCAGAAGATGGTCACTGCAAGTCTCCAGGCTTTCCCAGCCTGGACTTCCATTGAAATGATTTTGCAAGACTGAAATTGCTTTAACCATTAAATTTATGGCCACGTCAAGCTGAGCGGAAGTGCTGATCTGCTCAAGGGTAAGAAGGCTCTAGAGTGGGAACAAGAAAAGCTGACTCAACAGGCTAAGGTCAGTTGTATGAGGTCCAACAAGGCCAAGTGCAAGGTCCTGCACCTCCCCCACAATGACCCCATGAATGCTCTAGGTTTGGGGCAGAGTAGCTGGAAAGCTGATCAACAGAGAAAGACCTGGGGGTGTGGGTCAGCAGCTGGCTGAACTAAGCCAGCACCTCAAATACTCTGTTCACTTCTGAGCCACTCACTACAAGGAAACCGAGCTGGAGCATGTCCAGAGAAGGGCAATGAAACTGGTGAAGGGTCTATAGCACAAGCCTTGTGAGGAGCAGCTGAGGGAGGTGATGTTGTTTAGCCTGGAGTAAAAGAGGCTGCAGAGGTTGTAGTGACATGGGTAGTGGTCTCTTCTCTCAAGCAACAAGCAGTAGGAAAAGAGGAAATTGCCTCAAATTGCACCAGGGGAGGTTTAGGTTGTATATCAGGAAAAAATTCTTCACTGAAATAGTGGTTAAGCCCCGGAACAGGCTACCCATGGCAGTGATGGAGTCACTATCCCAGAAGGTACTTCAAAGATGTGTCACAATGTGGTGCTGAGGGCCATGGTTAGTGGTGACCTGGCAGTGCTGGGCTAATGGTTACACTCAGTGGTCTTGGAGGTCTTCCCCAACCTTAACAATTCTATGATTTACCACAATGGGATCAAAATGAGAGTTCATGCTTGTATCACAGGTTGGAAATTTTGTTTCAGATTGCTCAATGCTTCTGTACTTACTTAGCTGCATGGAAGAGACTAGAAGCAACATGGTCAAAGTCAAGGACAAAAGCCACAAAAATATAATGCAGAAAAATTATTAGTGTATAAAATCTTATACAAGCTTCAAAGCAAGGAATCCCTTCCAGGCAAATCAAACCCACTGCATTTGCAGGCAAGGTGTCAAGATAAATGTTTCTAAGGATAGAATAAATGCAACATATCAGAGTGTAACTGCATGTAAAGATACAAACCCCAACTTTATTTAAAATAGGTTCTTGGTTACTAAATACTACAATGTCAGAGCTGCATTTAGTTTATTACAATCCATTTGTAGATATTTATTAAGATAATTTTTGAAGCAGTATCTAGGTATCTCAGGCACTGGTCAGCATCTTATCAGACCAGGTGGGAACATGTTCTACATGTCAACTAGTGGGAACAACATGAACTCTCTAACCAAGAGAGTTATTTACTTATCCCACTCCAAGCACACAGGAATGCTGTGTGCAGCTGAGACAGGCTGAGAGAGTTGGGGTTGTTCAGCCCAGAGAAGAGAAAGCTACAGGGAAACCTTATTGTGGTCTTCCAGTACTTCTAGGGGGGCTGTAAGAAAGATGGGGACAATCTTTTTAGTAGGGCCTGTTGCAATAGGACACACAGTGGAAGTTTTACATGAAAAGGAGAGGAAATTTAGACTAAATACAAGAAAGATTTTTTTTTTTTAATGCCAAGGGTGATGAAACATTAGCCCAGGCTGCCCAGAGAGGTGGTGGAAGTCCCATCCCTACAATCATTCCAGGTCAGGTCAGACAGGGCTCTGAGCAACCTGTTCTAGTTGAAGATGTCCCTGTTCAATATAGGGAGGTTGCTTTAGATGACCTTTAAAGGCCCCTTCCAATCCAAACCGGTCTACAATTCTACAAACGTTTTTTCAAAAAGCAATTTAGTTAGCCTGAGAAAATGCACAAATATATTAAGCACATCTCCTACCAGCCCCATTAGCCCATTCTAAGTAGCAACTAGCCAGCTTCTTGGAGAAGAGAAGGGCAACCAATGAAAAGATACGCTTTGTTGTTTTCATGTGCCTCAGCTTCCCGCAAACAGGCTTCCCTCGCCTGGTCAAACTGCTTGGCATTCTTAAAAGCAACAGCTGCAAGAAAGCAAACAAAGTTCTTATTTACAGCTTGACTTTTATTCTTTTTATCACCACACTCTGCTCAAGATTTTAGCCACCTCAAGGCTCTTTAAATGAATGGCTCCAGTTTATTAAGCTCTTCCTAAAAACCCCATGGCACTCCTCGTTGCTTCATTAGTCACCACTAAAAACCTTTATCAACAACACTTCCATACCATCATTGTACCACACACTCTGCAGGATGTTTTTAGCTGCATTTTTTAACTCTTTCATTATGTATTTTAATTACAGAGTGTGCACATGTACAAAGTTTTCATCATTAAAGGTTATATAAAATCAGGATGGCAGGAACAGAAGGGTAGCATCATCTATAACAATCTATTCAACACTACCACTGCAGGGCATAAATATTTTTTTCTGTCTCTATTACACTGATAAGATATTAAAGTAGGATTTAAAATAAATTTCCATTTATAAATGCTCCAGCTGCTCCTCCAAGTTTATATTTTTTTTAATTCAGGCTTAAATGATTGAGTGGAAATGCCTTGAGTAAGAAGCCAAAAAAAGGTGTAATAAATTACTATTATTACACATTACATTGCTACTAATAATATCAAATTATTACTATTTTAAATATAAGACATTTATAACAGCAAAAAAGGAATCAGCTACTAAGAATTGCACACTCAGTGTGACATCTGCAGTGTAAAAAAAGAGGTAAGAGATCTTTCTGTGGCTAATAAACAACCTGGCAGGATCTCTCTGCCTTACTGAGACAGTCTTTGTCAGGACACACTTCAGAAGATGGTGAAAAAAGCAAAGATTTTAAATCAGCTCAAATATTTATTAGTTTGTAGGTAAAGTCACAGGATTTGGGGGTGGACAAGTAAAAGAAGAAAAGCTTTATTTTTATCAAAATAGTAACATATAAAGTAGAAGCTGTGAGTTTAAAAATCAAAACAAAATTGTTCTGACAACTCTCATGGATCTCAAAATACAATTTCAAATTTGTTTTACTGTGCTACTGATTTTTTTGTTTGTTTGTTTCACCTTAATTTTGTCTTCAAAACAGTTTTAGCAAAACAGCAATGTACTGAAAATATGCCAAACACTGTCAGGGATTAAACTTCAATACCACTTTGAAACCATAAAGCATAGGGCCATATTTACAGCCGTACATACCTGCCTTCCCATATTCAGTAGCTGCACTGTCATAATCTGGTTTCCACTTTAAGAACCCAGTTTTCAGACTAAAATGCAAGAAGAAAGGCCTGTTAACAATCAGTAAAGATTTTATGCTTTACCCTCAAAGCATGTATTTTAAGCTTTCAGATGTACTTTACACTTCAGAATACCTCTGAAAAGGAGCAATTACCTACAGGTCAACATCACAGTGACATCACCGCTGCAAAAAATAAACACTGGCTTTGTTAGGAATTGCTTAGAGCACTGCAATGACCTCCCACAGCTACATGCCTCACCATGTCCCCAGAGAGTCTTCACAACAATAAGAAGTTCACAGATGAAAAATACTTCCACCTACACCAAGATGGTGAAAAGACTTCTAATACCACAGCACCTGACAATATTATTTTGACACACATCACAAAGCTTCCAAGGTTCCCTCTACAGCAATTGGCTTTTGAGATTTATCAGAGACTCTCCATTGCACACACAAAGGACCTATTTACCAACACAAAAGACAAAGCCTCACCTGTCACTTCTATGTCTACAATAGGTTATATTTGTTCTAAGCAGACACTTGAGATGCAATATATGCTTAATTTGGAAAACCAGCTGGATATAGACCCTATGTTGGTCGTCTTGTCTTACTTGGATAAAATCCACAGCACGTAAGTCTAAAACAAGCCTTCACATAGTGTTATTTTTAATCACAGGCAATGTCTCAAACGCATGGAGCTGAAATACACAATGCTCTGCCCTGCACACAATTTGAGACTTAGGCACCTTTTATTTCAAATGCTTTCCAAGATAGGCTTCAAATGAATTCCACTGAAAAGCACTTTTGGTCAAGCTCAAGTAATTTGAGCAAGACAGTCAGGTTGAGATGTTTTTATTCTGAGGAGGTCTCTGTCACAATGTACACATCGGATCTATGCTTTTGTTCCTACAATTATAGCCCCTTTAGATTAGTCACCCCTATGACACCCATACTGTGGCCTGTGAAACTGAGGTTTATAAGTAAAATGGTTCTATTGTGTGATAAAATATTCATTAGAAGACTATCGTACGTAGATGTTAAGCTAATTGACAGCACAGGTCTTTAAGACCATCTGAAAAATAACAAACGATCACACATTTCTCACAGGCAGGAAACAAACCTACCATCGCAACAAGGTTAATTTCTTTTATAGCTCACAATCCCCATCGCTGTTCTCTCACGAACAGAACTGAAGTGACTCCAATTGCTTTGCAGTTACGTCTGAGCAGTGAAGGCTAAACGGCCCTTAAGTAAACAGCTCCAACTCCAGGCCTCTAAGCCCTACAGCCTCACGGGCACGACTCGTTAGTTTTAGAGCCGCTTTATTCTTCCAGTTTTGTGTATGAAGGTGCTCTACAGCACCCACCTTCCGCAGCGAGGGTCCCCCGAGGCCGAAGAGCTAAGCAGCCATATCCCTCCTGCTCCCTCCGCGCCAGCCTCCCTCGGACGAGTACCTCCCTCCCCTTCTCCCGAACTCACGGCGCCTACACAGGCGATCCCCTCCTCAACTCCCCCGTCTCTGACACAGGCCGTCCCCTCCTCGGCCCCCAACCTCCCCACAGGCTGCCCCTGCCTCATTCCTGCACTCCGCGCGCCACAGGAGCTGTAGCTCTCCCCAGGCCTCCGCTTCCACAGAGTCGCTGGCTAGAGCTACAAATCCCAATAAACCAAGGCAAACAGGGCCCAACGGTGAGAAGCGGGTACCGAGCTGCCGCCCCGCTGCCCCAGGGCTCGGTGGACGCGGGAGAAGGCTCCGCGGAACCCTGCCGAGGCAGGAGGCGGTAAGATGCTTCCACGGAGCAGGAGAGGCGGGCGGGCCTGACAGCCGGGGCACTAAGCCGGCAGCCCCCCAACCGGCTCGCCAGCTTCCCCTCTCCCTCCGCCCGCCCTCCACTCACTATTTCTCCGCTTTGGCGATGTGCTCCAGCGCCTCGTTAATCTTCTGCGCCGCCATCTCGCCAGCGCGGCGGCTCCGCCGGGGGCTGCCGCTACGGAACGCGACGGGGCTCAGAAGGCAGCGCAGAGGGCTGCGGCCGCCGCTTCCGCACTGCGCCTGC
>WBNM01009996.1:408-10466 GCA_013399055.1 Ramphastos sulfuratus | reverse complement strand
CAGGCTGCAGAGCCCCAACTCTCTCAGCCTGTCCTCACAGCAGAGCTGCTGCAGCCCTCTCAGCATCTTGGTGGCCTCCTCTGCACTGGCTCCAACACTTCCATGTCCTTCCTGTGCTGGGGGCTCCATTTGCAAAAGCAGAGCATGGACCTACACCCGCTGCAGTTCATAAGGCTGTAACTCCTGATCACAATAGATCAGAATAGATCACAATCCCAATCACAAAAGAACATATACTGGAATAAACCACACACCCAAGTCCCTGCCCCTCTGGAGGTCTGAATGGGGCACCAAACTGTTATGTCCCCCTGACCTCTGGCTCCAGGGGTTTGGAATGTGGAAAGATGTAGGTGCAAAGTTCCTCACCCCACCCCTGCGGGCTTGAATGGGGGAGGGTAAATCACCCCAGCATAGATATATGGCAGCTGGACACAGTGTCTAGTCGGACTTTGACTCGGACCTTGACTCAGACCTGGAGTCAGACCTGGAGGGGCATCTGGCAGCAGGGTGAGGAGAAAACCCAGTCCCTGCTTTGGGACCGCCGCATCCTGCCTGCCTGCTGCAGGGAGCTGCCTCTGCCGTAAACTGCCGCTGTTGGTGGTACGCTGCCGAGCAGCCTGGCTGGGCCCTGCGCCGCCCCACGCTCTGTGTTCCCCCACGTTCTGTGCTCCCCCACGCTCTGTGCCCTGCGCCGCCCCACGCTCTGTGCTCCCCCACGCTCTGTGCTCTGCGCCGCCCCACGGTCGGTGCCCGTGGCAGCTGTGTCTGCAGTCACTTTGGACTCTGGCAGGTTCACTCGCAATGGATCCTGTGCCACACTGATCCACCACTGGACCAGGGAGCTGCCTCAGACACTGCCGCAAAGACACTGCTGCAAAGGAGCCAAGGGACGAGCTCCAAATTCCTACTCCACTCCCTCACCCTCTCCTCAGCATGCAGTGCTCCAGTCCCCTCATCACCCTTGTAGCCCTCCGCTGGACTCTCTCCAGCAGATCCCTGTCCCTCTTAAACTGGGGAGCCCAGAACTGAAGGCAGTGATTCCAAAATGATTTCCCAATTTATTTTCAAAATGCCCCAATTTATTTTATGTCACCAGTTGTATCACTCATAGAAGTCTGATGCTTCTGAAGAACAGGTATTTCAACCATCCTTTTAAAGGCATGATTTTAGGCAAACAGCTGCTTTCACCTCAACCCCACATATTTTTATCAGCGCCACAAGGAAATGGCTGCCGGTGAATTTCCCTAAGAGAACCTATTTTAGTCACTACTTCAGCCTGCTCATTTCTGAATTGCTTTAAAATGAAAGGAGACATTTAAAATGCTTTCAAAGACCTGCATGCTTTTCAAAGTCTGCAACTTACACATTGACCATGACCGCCTTAGACTTGTCTGGGTGTTAGAAAATCACTCCCGTGAAAAAGATTTCTCCCTCCACAACGCCCCATGGCTCAAGGAAACAGTTCACTTTTCAGCTTTGTATCTACCTTCAAGGAATCATAGAATGGTCTGGGTCAGAAAGGACCTCCAAAGCTCATCCACTCCAACCCCCTCTGCACTCAGCAGGGACATCCTCAGCTAGAGCAGGTTGCCCACAGCCCTGTCCAGCCTCTCCTTCAATATCTCCAGGGATGGGGCCACAACCACCTCCCTGCACAACCTCTTCCAGTGTTCCACCACCCTTATGGTGCAGAACTTGTTCCTAACATCCAATCTCAATCTGCTCTGCTCTTGTTTGCAGCCATTGCCCTCATCCTGTCCCTGCAGGCCTTTGCAAACAGTCTCTCTGCAGCCTTCTTGTAGCCCCTTCAGGTACTGGCAGGCTGCATTAAGGAGAAGCCTTCTCTTCTCCAGGCTGAACACTCTGCTCCAATCCTCTGATCATTTTTTGTGACCCTCCTCTGGACCTGCCCNGGCACAGGTTGCCCAGGGAGGTTGTGGCTGCTCCCTCCCTGGAGGTGTTCAAGGCCAGGTTGGAGGAGGCCTTGAGTGAGCTGTGCTAGTGGGAGGTGTCCCTGCCTATGTCAGGGGGTTGGAACTGGATGATCCTTGAGGTCCCTTCCAACTTTACCATTCTGATTCTACATACACATACAGAGATACATATATATGCATACATATATATACAATTATAAAATTATAATGTTACAATGTCTTTTATCAACAACAGGTCGAGGGAGGGAATTCTGCCTCTCTACACCGCTCTTCTGAGACCCCACCTGGAGCACTGTGTCCACTTCTGGAGCCCCTATTACAAGAAATCTGGAGGTGCTGAGGTATCCAGAGAATGGCCACAAGGATGCTCAGAGGGTTGGAGCTGCTCTGCTATGGGGACAGGCTGAGAGAGTTGGGGTTGTGCAGTCTGGAGAAGAGAAGGCTTCCAGGAGACCTTATTGTGGCCTTCCAGTATCTGAAGTGGGCTACAAGAAAGCTGGGGAGGGAAACTTTAGGGTGTCAGGTAGTGATAGGACTGAGGGGAATGGATCTCAAGCTAGAGGAGGGCAGGTTTAGATCAGACATTAGGAAAAAGTTGTTCACCATGAAGGTGGTGAGAGACTGGCACAGGTTGCCCAAGGAGGCGGTGGAAGCCTCATCCCTGGAAGCTTTTAAGGCCAGGCTGGACGTGGCTCTAGGCAACCTGATCTTGTGCAAAGTGCCCCTGCCCATAGCAGGGAGGTTGGAAGTGGATGATTCTTGAGGTCCCTTCCAGCCCTGACAATTCTATGATGCTATCAACAAACTAAGTACCTAACTTCCATTAACTTTGCAGCTAGGTTGGTTTAACAGTGAATTCTTCACTATATGAAATTCCCTGCCTAAAGGTTAGTTTCGTGCTGTTAGATTTTGGCACTGTTTTGTTATGAGGTGATATGAAATCCTTTGGCTATAATAGGTCTGTTTCAAGTGTCTGATCCAATTTGTTCTGTCTGTAAGGCTGATTGTAAGGCACCACATAGCTGCATCGATCTTTGCCGCGACCGTCCTGCGTTTCAGGGGCATCTTTCTACGCCGTTTCTTCTCATTGAGTTCTTCTTCTAAGTAGTGCTGCTTAGAAGTGGAAAATATCTTTCATTCCCTAAAGAACATGTAAATGACAACACAGTACTGCCTACTGTCCCCTTCAATTGACAATTACTTCCAGCTGGAGGACATTTCTTGCTAAGCAAGGAAAAGGTTTGGAATAAAGTCTTGATAAAAAGTACCTTTGATATAAAGAAGTTAAAGCTTTGTCTCTGGTGCAAGGTTCGTGAGCTTAATCCAATGGTTTAACAGAGAATATAAACTTAAACCCTGAAGCTGATATTCATTTTTGCACGAGAACAGTGCAGCTTAAAGGAAATCCTGCAATGAACATCTCCTTTCAGAACTGTGGCCTTTACTCCTCCTCATGTAGCATGCAAAGAAAACATTCCAGCAGATGAAGCTGCACACTGTACCAGCTTTGCTGCTGGACTTATGCTACCACTCCATGTAATACAAAATAAAATATATTGGCTCTCTTTTCCCTAGGGCAACTGTATTGCAGCTCAGCCCAAAAACCTGCAGCTGCACTTTGTTTTGATATAGGTTGCCCAGGGAGGTTGTGGCTGCTCCCTCCCTGGAGGTGTTCAAGGCCAGGTTGGATGAGGCCTTGAGTGACCTGTGCTAGTGGGAGGTGTCCCTGCCTATGGCAGGGGGTTGGAACTGGATGATCTATGAGGTCCCTTCCAACCTTCCCATTCTATGATCCTATAACATTTTCTTTAGTCAGAAATGTATTTCTAAATCTGTATTTCACTGTTAGTTCAGCAGTACCCAGTGACCAAAGCTGAGTCATACAGCTATTGTTGTGACAACTTCTGACAACATCTGTATTCTCTACTGCTCATTCAGCTTGTCCTCTGCTTTTATATCCTCACAGCATCACAGAAGCATGCAGGCTGGCAAAGCCCCTCAGGACCACCAAGTCCAACCTAGAGCCCTGCTCTACAAGAGTCACCTTAAACCATAGCCCCAAGCACCACATCCAAACCAGCCTTAAACACAGCCAGGCTGGGTGACTCCACCACCTCCCTGGGCAGCTCATTCCAGTCCCTGACCACTCTCTCCATGAAAAACTTTTTCCTAATGTCCAATCTAAACCTCCCCAGCCTCAGCTTGAGGCCATTCCCCCTTGTTCTGTCTCCAATTCCCTGTGAGCAGAGCCCAGCAGCAGCCTCTCCACAGTGTCCCTTCAGGTAGCTGCAGACAGCAGTGAGCTCTGCCCTCAGCCTCCTCTGCCTCACACTAACCATCCCCAGCTCCCTCAATTGCCCCTCATCAGATTTATTCTCCAGGCCCCTCCCCAGCTCTGTTGCCCTCTTCTGGACCCTCTCCAGCACCTCCACATCTCTCTCGTATTGCAGTGCCCCAAACTGAACACAACACTCAAGGTGTGGCTAACTTTGTAGCTAATTGCAGATGCTCTGGTATTTATGGTCAGTTTGGATTGTGTGTATCTGCTTCTCCTGGTGTTTTCACTGTAACAAAGAAACGATGCTGCAGCCCATTCCATTTCAAAGTGTACCTTTTATCTCATGGAAAGCAGTCTTAACTACCACGTTGGAATTTATGAGTTACCCCCGGACTCAGTGTCTTGTAGTTTATAGCTGGAGTGTTAAAATGCCCCAGCAGTAGAAGGTTGCTTTTTTAAAATGCTCTATAAACAGCACTCATTACTTTGCCACATTTCACCAGCTGCTTCCCTAACCTTGGGCTACAAGAGGGGCTGTCATATCACAGCATTGGCACAGATGTCACTGCATGCCTGTGACATCTTTGGATGCCCAGAAGGGCATCACTTTCCAGTGACTTGCGACACCACCACAACACCTACCCTGCCCACCCTGAAGGTGCAGCAGCCACAAGTCCCCAGCAGTCTCACGTGAAAATGAATCAAATGAATCTTGCCTCATCCACTGCAGCAGAGTTGCTTGCAATCCCTGCAACATCAGCTGGAACAACACATAGCCTGCAGCACCTTTTTCATGTTGCAGGACGTGGCAGTTGCCCAGTAGCATTCCTGCTCTGGATTACAGGCAGCCCCAGTTGTCATTTTCATATGCGAACAACAATATCACTCAATGCCTTGTGAGGACCAGAAGAGCTGCCACCCATGGCCAGAAAACAAGCTTTGGAAGTTTCAGATCTTATTTTAGATTTCTATTAGAAGAATGNACACAGTTGCTGTCTGGGCTGCACTCACACTGCAGCCTCATCTTGAGCTTTTCATCACCCCAGACCCCCAGGGCCTTTTCCTCAGGGCTGCTCTCAGCCATTTCATAGTCATAGTCGCAGCTATTTCAGGTTTCCATTAGATGAATGTTGCAATGATATATTCATAGTTCCATGTAATCTTTGCCTCCCAGTCCATGCAAATGCCAAGAACAGCTGGCTGAAATATTTGTTCCCCAGATGCTGCAGATTCCCTTAGTTACATGCTTCTTTTGCTTCTCTTTGCTTCACACATTTCAAAAGGTGCAGTTTTAAACCTGCTTCTCCCCCCTCACCATTTCAGTGATGCTATTTTTCCTGTTACTCCAGAGATTCTAATCACTTTTCCCAATCCAATCATTGTCCATCCCTCTGTTTACTTCACACTTCTGCATTTCATTTCCCTCTCCATGTCAGATAAAACATTTTCTGCCCTTCCCACACCTTGCCTTACTCTGCGATCTCAAACCTGGGTACCGTACAGGGAAAGCCTCTGTTGGCACCATTACCACACAGCCTTCTGAATGTTAAAGTATGTTCTCAGGTCAGTGTCCTTCCAAGTCTTCACTGATGTTGTTAAACATGCAGACCAGCAGCAGGATTAACATAAATGAAAGTAGCCCAGACAGAACTCTCATTTTTAGAAGGCTGCTACATGCCACACACAACGAATAAAAATTATCCGTGCGGTGTTTCCTCCTGAAGGCTTCAAACAGAATACTAATTATTTCCCCCATACCTTAAAAAACAGCCATAGGAACTCAGTTAGATTTCATAAAGAGTGTTTCATCTTGGTATTCCCCACCCCCCCCACCCCCTCCCTTGGATACATGCCCAGCAGAACAGGAATATATTAGATAATTGCACAACAGACAGTCATAGACAGAGCATATCTTCAGTCACTTTTGCAAGAGCCACGCTCACAGACAAACGCTGTGCTTGCCTACAAGTACACAGAAGCAGCACTGGTGAGTTTATGCAAGCAACGTGTTTCAGGAGTGCCAATGATGAAGCATCATTCCAACTGCACAGTACCCTATGCAGAAGCCTGTAATGCTACGGTGAATCCATTTGACATTCAGCGGGGCGATGCAGCGCACAGTAATTACAGTAATGCAGTGCATGGCTGGAGCTTATCGTATGCGTATGGAAGACATCGGTGGCTTCAGGATGGACACTTAACTCAGGGTAGGAGGAGAGAGATGGGAATAGGCTCAAGGAATGTAAGAAAGCCCTCATCTCAAAGCCTGATGGCATTCTGGAGTCGATTTAGTCAATCTACACACTCGGGTGTGCACACCGTGAAAGCAGCAGGGGGATCATCTTGAGCTGGAATGGAAGCCTTCTGCTTTAAATAGAGATCTACAGAGCACATTATGTGGTGTTTTCTGGAGGCTTTGGGTGGGCATCGGGGGGAAACAGAATCATAGAATGGTAAGGTTGGAAGGGACCCCAAATCTCATCCAGTTCCAACCCCCTGCCACAGGCAGGGACACCTCCCACTAGCACAGGTCACTCAAGGCCTCCTCCAACCTGGCCTTGAACACCTCCAGGGAGGGAGCAGCCACAACCTCCCTGGGCAATTTGTGCCAGTGTCTCACCACCCTCAATTCTTTTGTACTTGAAAAAGAAATATTCTCTGTTGTCAATATTTCCAATGGGTTTAAGAAAAATGTGGATGAGATCCCCCTATAGCACTTCCCTTTCCTCCCCAATTCAGAAGATGGTCTTGCCCTTCAAATTAATTAGAAAGAAACTCTTCTAAGAAACACAGCTGATCTCAGGAACCCCTGCCTAAACCATATTGTTTGATTAGCCTTTTATACAATCATAGAATGGGAAGGTTGGAAGTGACCTCAAAGATCTCTAGTTCCAACCCCCTGCCATAGGCAGGGACACCTCCCACTAGAACAGGTCACTCAAGGACTCATCCAATCTGATCCTGAACACCTCCAGGGAGGTTGTGGAGCACAGAAGCACCCAATGAGATCTTTGATCACATTGGGTGCTTCTGTGCTCCACAACCTCCCTGGGCAACCTGTGCCAGTGTCTCACCACCCTCACTGCAAACAACTTCCTCCTAACATCCACTTTCAATCTCCCCTCTGCCACTTCAAACCCATTCCCCTTGTCCTGTCATTACAAGCCCTTGTCAATAGTCCCTCCCCAGCTTTCCTATAGCCCCCTTCAGATCCTGGAAGGCTACTCTAAGGTCTCCTGGCAGCCTTCTCTTCTGCAGGCTGCAGAGCCCCAACTCTCTCAGCCTGTCCTCACAGCAGAGCTGCTGCAGCCCTCTCAGCATCTTGGTGGCCTCCTCTGGACCCACTCCAACACTTCCATGTCCTTCCTGTGCTGGGGGCTCTAGAACTGTACACAGGACTCCAGTTTTCTTAACTAAGATCCAGATTCTTCCTTGTTTGCACAGCAGTAAGATTAATTTGAAGACTAGGAGAAAGAGCTTCTTTAGGTTTAATGATGGGACTCATGAGTGTGCTGAACACAGGCTCTGAGGGCATTATTGTCATTCCCCTCCAGTCTTTGAGTCACCATAGTATCTCCTTCCCTTCTTGCAACTCTCCATTGCAGGGTGCAGCCCCTCTTTAGGATGTGCTTAACAAGGAGGAAATATAGGGGTCGACAGAAGCCGTTGGCTACAAACACACTACAGGCAATATACAACACCAGCGGTTGAATATTGACCTCAGGGCATTAAGCTCTATATTGGCATGCCATGCTACAGCACATGAACACATAGGCATCTTTACAACACAGAGTGGAATTTAAGAGACTCACATAATTGCCTGCGAGAAGGTACAGGAGCACTTCCAAATGCTGTGCCCTGTAAATAAAACACATTTTTTTTTTTTTTTGTTTTGGAGCAGAGGATCTCAGGTTAACAGCAGCAGCAAATGAGAAAAATGACAAGACATGAAGAAAATGAAGGGGGTGAAACTAAATAGAGACTGTTTAGATAGGGGAGCTTGTATTGCTGAAGAGCTGCAGTTCCTATTTTCAGATAAACATAAATTATAGTGGAGAATGTTCTAGGAGCAATCTGCCCATCAGCAGACACAATAAACCAAGAAGGGAAAGAATAAGGAGAGAGAGAAAGAAAAAAGAAGGGGGGGCAGGAGGAACTATCAGCCTAAGACAGGCATGCTCACACTTGTCAGAAACGAAATCTGATGGAAAGGACAACGTACAGAGGATATAGTAAAATGAATTCCTTTAAAAAAAAAAAAAATCAGAAGGCTTGAATTACACCAGTGCCTTAGCTGGTACTGTCACTGTTTGAAGGGAAAATACATTTCAAACAGGTAGGAAAAAGAGCAAGCACAGAACAGTTTGGTTCCTTCTACTTCCTCCTCAGCTTTTCTCCAAAATTCTTCAGCAAGCCCTCACTGGGTCAGGCTGACAGCAGCTGATAGGAAACAGCTTTATTAAATCCCTGATCAATACACACAGTATGCTCTGCCAGTAAATAGAGTGCTTCATCTTTTGTGTATTATGCCAGCAATTACCACATATTGCTGAAATACCAACTGTGCATGTAAAGAAAACACTCCTCAAATGCCAACCAAGTCACACCGGTAGGCAAAGCTCTTCCCAAGGCAAGCCTCTATTCCCACTCTCCCTGCCTTCCCCCTCCCTAAAACCCCCCAAAACGAACTAATAACAGAAAGCCAAGAGGAGGAGAAGGTAAAGAGAAACTCCAGTGTGTGAAACTTGAAGAGCAGTGTTAAAACAAACTTTGTAGACTCACTCTGAATCTAGATTTGAGTTTGAGCTTTGCTTTGAGTTTGTGTTCCAAGACTGCATCCTCCTTCCCACTGTTCATTTGGACTGGGTAGGCAAGAATGACTAATTACAGTAATATTTACATTGCCTTAAAAAACCCAAGTCAAGCCAAAATAATAATTGAACACATGAAACCTGGGAGGCTGGAAGCTTGGCTTCCTTTAAAGCAGTTTTGATGTCCACTACCTATTCAGAGCTGGGAACTGTTTTGCCAGGCATTTAGACAGTGATAGGCATTTCTTCTCTGAGATAATGTTCTTTTTCTGTCAAGTCTTGTAAAGTTCTGTTTTCCTGTAGCTAGAAAGAGTGAAGCATATATATGCACACCTAAAGAGTACCACAGAGAAACCACCTTAACACCACTGCTCCTTTAATACCTTATTTAAGGGAAACCAGAATAGTTAGGATTATTAATCACTTCAGATGCCACAGCTGTGCCAAGACCACAGCTTGCTACGCTGTGGGCACATGCAGTGATGGGTGGTTCTGCAGAAGTGTGCTGGTTTGAGGCTAATTGGAATGTTTTAATGAGAGAAAATAGATCATTGGCTGTGAAAAGAAAATAATGTGATGTCTATACCACTCATTGGTTCTGCTGAGAGATATAGAAACAAGAAACATAAACAAAGTCAGAGTGTCTCTGGCTGCTGCTGCTGCATTAACTATCTCAGCCTGAACCTGTGTAACCCCAAATAATTATTCTGCTTCTAACTCCTTATCTGGCAATTTCACCCCCGCAAGCAAGACTTCTGATATAAGGTTGGGGGTGGAAAGAAAAAGGAGAGTTAGTTTGAAAGCCTTCCTGGATGGTTCAGCTGTTCATGAGGGGTTTTGTACTTGTGTGTTATAAATAACTTGCACATACCTGTGTATAGTTGTAAGTATCTGTATAGATTGTGTACATAGGCTTGTAATTGTTGCCTTGCTGCAAATATAGCTTCAGTCATAGAATGGGAAGGTTGGAAGGGACCTCAAAGCTCATCCAGTTCCAACCCCCTGCCATAGGCAGGGACACCTCCCACTAGTACA